>JBBPBX010009497.1:46672-59957 GCA_038048925.1 Garcialebias charrua | reverse complement strand
ACAGCTGTGGAAACATTGTAAAGTGCATTTCCCCTTTTCAAATATAAATTATTCACAATTTTATCTTACACGTTCTGTCACAGGGCTGACAGATCATCAGCAGTCCAGATTTGACCTGTAATGAAAAATAAGAAAAAGTCAGCACTAAATCTATATAAATTACCCCAAACATTCAGAATCTTGTTGAGCAACTACTATCCAACAACCTGCTTTTAGGCACTTATTAAAATGATCTTTTATAACTTTATCAAATGTATAACTGTTTCCAGCTCTCATCACTGTATGAAGAGTTAAAACGTTGATCTAATTAGGTATTTGAAATGGTGTGTTTAACTATACAGTATGTTTGTTATCTCCCATCCCCTTTTTATGTAATGTTATTTTAAGTCTGTTTTGAGTTTTTCCTCAAGTTGTATCAGGCCCTGGAACTGGTCGAGATGCAGTGTCACTCTGTACAGATGTAACTCCCAGCTCCTCAGACACACCCAGTCCTTAAGATGCGCCCAGCCCCTCAGACGCGCTCAGCTCAGCCAAGTCGTCTCGTACCTGCTGTACAATACATTGAGAAGGGTCAGAATTTGATCTTATTGTGCACTTTCATACATCAAAACGTGTAGTCTCTCAGTCAGCTTCCCTCTTTGAAACAAGACGGCATTCACAAATCCGTCTTTTTCATCCACTACCAAGTGAAATGGCCAGGAGTAATCTGGACACTGCAGAGAGCACGCATCAAACAAAGCTAGTTCAATCTCCACAAATGCCCTGTCAGCTTCCTCCGTCCACTGCAGTGGGGACACAAAATTTTTATATCCCACAGCCGAAATGAGGTTCCGCAGAGGAGCCACCTTACGGCTGAAATCAGGAATGAAGTTCTTACTGTAATTGATCAGCCCCAAAAATTTTAACATCATCCTAACATTTGCTGGTTTAGAATGATTTAAAATGGAGCTTTTCTGAGATGGCGTCAGTTGCAGGCCAGAGCCAGAGATGAGCCTACCCAAAAACTGAACTTTTGAACGACCCACCTGTAATTTGTGTTTTGACACTTTAAAACCACACTGGGCTAGATGTCGAAGCACAGCTTCAGATGCCAGCATAATAGCTTCTGAAGTCGGAGCTGCTATCAGAATATCATCAACGTATTGGATTAAAACCACTCCTGGTGGCAAAGGCAAATCAGTAAGGACTTGCTTTAATACATTATTGAACAAAGAGGGCGAATCCACGAAATCCTGAGGTAATCTACTGTACGTGAATTGTTTCCCCTTAAAGGTAAATGCAAACAGATCCCTTGATCCAGCGTCCAGAGGCACACAAAAGAACGCGTTCGCCAGGTCAATACAAGTAAAAAACTTGTGTTCTGGCTGAATAGCATTCATCATAACATAAGGATTTGGAGTACCATAATTAGATGGAACAACAACCTTATTTACAGGCCTCAAATCATGAACTAAACGGTAATGAGATTTATCAGCTTTTGGTACCGGGTGTAGAGGTGTGTTCCAGCTCGAAACAGTAGGCTGCAACACACCAGCTTCCAGCAAACCCTTAATAGTTTGCTCTATACCGTCAATCTGCTCCTGTCGGAGTCGATAATAATAATAATAATAATGAATTCAATTTATAACGCACTTTTCATTAATGAAAATCTCAAAGTGCTACAAGGAGCAACAGAATTAAACGACAATAAAACAAATAATAAAACAATTAAAATCAATAACAATATCAGCTAAGATCAAAAGTAGAATCATGAGGAGGTAGATATTGACACGATATTGATGTTTATAGATTGGAATCGTGCCTGGCTTCAGGACGATCGATACAGGGTTGATACTCAGCAGGCCCACATCTGTAGAACTCCTGGCCCAAAGTGTATCAGGCAAACTGGCTAACAGTTTGTCCGTATCAACATGGTCTGTGTTTTCTCCGCCATGTGATCTAGGCAGAGAATGTTTCTCAGGTAACAATAATGTGAATGATCTGTGTGTGATCCTGTAAGTATCAGTTCTGGAGAATAGTGTAAGTATGGATTTTGTGTAGGCACCCATTCCCTTACAGCCAGACAGCGTCTCATCACAGGACCTAAATTCTTCGCATCGGCACCAGATACAACCATCAATGACACATGTGGAGCTGATACATCGCCAAGCATATACAGTTGCAGTAACGTTGCAGGCAACTTCACACCTGCCACCACTCCCTCCGGGGCCACATAAATGTCCATGATTTCAGCCACTGGAAATTCACCAGTCTCTTGACAATGTTCAAGCAGTCCTGTCCAGAGCACATCGTAGTCCCCATCACCACAAAGGTCATAGTTCAGCGTGCAATGTGCCACATCAGGAAGCGTGTCATAAGATCTTATGACATTAATCCAGGCGTTCCAGCTCTGCAGTGTGTCGTACAAGAGCGTAGTTGTAAAGTCAGGAACTGCTCCCCACCAAACTTCAGCTTGAAATTCGGCTGGACCAGACTCAGCAGAAGTCCCTTCAACCTGGAGCATCTGATGAATGGAGCTTTTCACTGTAGCACAGTACTGAACAGTTCCATCAGGAAAACTCAGCTGGACGTTGTCAGGACTCATCATCAAAGTCACGTTCTGATCACACAGAATGTCTCGTCCAATAAAGTTCACTGGACATATGTCAGAAATCAGGAAGGAGTGTTCAAAGCGCAGATTATTCCACACGAGAGCGGCCACTCCTCTGGCTTGATCGTGGGAGTGACGTGTTAACTGACGAATACCTGGCGCCTGTATCAACCATACACATGTGATTTCGGCCGTTAATGGTTAACGATACCAAAAAGGCTCCAAATACAAGACGCCACCTACTGCCGGACCAGGGCACCCCTATTGGATAGGATATTGGCCTGGGGCCTGATTATTGGCTCCCGGCATAGGACCATGTGGAGTATTATCTGGTGGTGGTGTATATACGTCATGTGGATAACGAGCTGGTGTCACCTCCTGTCTCGATAAATCCTGTTTGGTCGGACATTGAAAATGCCAATGTCCCACCCCGTCACACCGGTGGCACCTGTCCGTGGGTCGAGGGTTGCCCCTCGGACGTTTGTTCCGACCCCTGCGCCAGGATGTGGATGGGCCCAGAGGTCTCTGTTGATATGAATTATCAGATGATGTAGGAGGACCCTGAACCTGGGGCATCTGAATTGCATTCACCTTTGTGAAATTAAGTTTGTCACGTATGTCTTTTAATTGGGCCTTAGCTAATTGAGTTTCAAGGGATTTTAATTCCCTGTCATCAGACTCCCTCTTATCAAAAGATTGATCAATAAAATGAACAATGTGGGCTGCCCATAAATCATAATCCATCTTTGTCAGGCCAACAACAGACGCCAAGCTCTTCTTAACATCATCAGACAGAGAGCTCTCTACAGCACCTCTGAACAACAGTTGAGTCGTAGGATCAATCGTTGGATCATTTCCAGTTCTATTTTCCCACAAGAGCTTAACTCTAGATAAGTAGGTCGTGCCCCGTTCTGTAACAGCCGGAGGAATCTCACACAAGTCTGAAGATTTCATAGACGTCGGATATTTCTCTCGTATAATTGGCCATAAAATTTGAACGTGGTCGTGCAGTGTGTCACTGTCTGGGTCCAATTTAGTCCCAGCAGCCTGTTCTATTTCAGTCAAACTACCAAACGACGTGCATGCTGTGAAAACCCTCCTCCAATCACCCAGACATGGCACAATTCCGGCGCATGCCTCCAGAAAAGCGCGGATCCAAGCCGAACCTCCTTTCTGGATATCAGGCAAACGGTGACGGATCAACTCAGTATCCTGCAAACTAAAAGGCGTGTAAGTCTGTTTGCGGACTCCCTCAGCTGTGGTGGAAGAAACGAGAGGTAACATGAATTGAGCAGGAGGCACTGCGTCAAGGCATGTGTGAACATTATCAGCAATTCTATTTAACCGACCTGAATTTCCTCGCTGCCAGCCAGTGACCTTATCAAAAGTTGTGGCAGGAGGCCTGAGGTCAGGACAAGCAGTTGGACCAGGACAGGTCAGTGGCACGGAGTCATATGAAGCCCCCAAAGATGTCACGCTGAAAGAAGCATCAGAGGACGGTGGACGAAACACATCACCTCCCCTTTGTTCACCCACAGAGCCAGGAGTGGTGTGAACACCACCCATCAATGTTTGCACATGGTCTTGCACCATATTCCTATTTTCAGCTGATTTTGTCTGTAAAATACCTCCTGTAACGAGAAGCAAGTCTGAGCTGGATCTAGTGTGTTCAGAACCAAGTGAGAGCTCTGCCAGATTTATGGATGATAGCTTCGTCAATGGCATTTGGTTGTGTGGATTTAATCCCACAGGTGCATACGGGGGAGGACGAGGAGGAGGAGGAGGTGCGGGGCAAAGAGGAGGAGGGGGGAAGCACAAGGCCGTTGAGCTTCAAGGCATGTCTCCGTTCTGCCAGTCATGACCATAACGTGCGCCTTTTCAGCCTCCATGTTTTCATAAAATAGCACAAACAGTCACAGCAACAATAAAAAAATAAAACAACCCAACCGTGAACTATCAATTAACTAACT
Organism: Garcialebias charrua; assembly: GCA_038048925.1. Taxonomy (NCBI): domain Eukaryota; kingdom Metazoa; phylum Chordata; class Actinopteri; order Cyprinodontiformes; family Rivulidae; genus Garcialebias; species Garcialebias charrua. The sequence continues at coordinate 55,397 of JBBPBX010009497.1, read as the reverse complement.
ACTTAACTGTGGAGTCTTTCCAACAGCAGCGTTGAACTTAAACGAACAAACAATAAATCTGAGCCGTTCCCTGGACCAGAACTTACAGAATGGTCCAGTGAACTCACCTCACTCAGGGGCAGCTGTGTTACAGGCGCGGGGGAGCGGGGGGGGGTAACCTCAAGGAGATGTCTCTTCCCTGGTACGAGCATGGAAGGAGGAAGAGGTGGGGGCCCTGTGGTGTCAGGCACTAAGGTCTTATCTGTTGACGGCCATAAAACTGAATGTGAGCCAACAACTTGTCTCTGTGAAACTGCCCTGTGCACACTTCTCAAGCAGATTTCTGTCCAACAGCAGATGGAGACAGGTCATCCACAACAGGAAACATTCCTGACCGACACATGTTATTCACCCAAGAAACTAAACGTCTTTTCTCATCAAGAACATTCTTGACAGCTACCTTCCGACTCCATGAAACCCATAACTCATGCAAAACAGATCCTAATGTGCCAGGGGCACAATTCTTCCAAGTTTGTATAGGTATGTCAGACATTATAATAATGTTATACACGTGTTTTACAAGGGTGAAGTGAGCAAACCTCCAGCCAGGACCATGGACAGCTGCAGTAGCCAACCAAGAAACTGCCTGTTTTAAATCACCCTCCTAAAACACCCAATAAAAATGCCACCCCAGAGCACAGCAGTGGCAGTCACTATTAGACTTCACAATTTGACCTACTGCCGGCAAATACACCCACTGAAACAATATATAAAATAAAAAATCTTTCCCTGTTGCCTTAGTTTGCGTGTTCACAGCACTTTCTGGAGTACAGGCCACAAGCCTCTAAATGAAACAGAAAATAAATAAAGGAAAAAAAATGAATAAAGAAAAGAAAATAAAAAAAATAATAAATGAAAAAAAATAAAAAGTTTGCGACCTATACACCAGAAAATACGGCAATCAACTTCAACTGGGAAGGGGAAGAAAAGATTTGACTCTAACGGCGATCACTGGTCCCGGATTGTGAACTAAATCACCTTCTCGGCAACTCTTGTGAACCCGGAGCGGCCAAACCACTCTGTACGGCAAGCCGTGTGCTGGATGAAAGCCAGTGCGACTCTACGGCGATTAAATCCCGGAGTTCACCTCTGACCTCAGCCCCACAGCTCCCGGAGCCCATAAAATAAACAAATAAAAAAAAGTCTCCCAGCCAACAGGCCGGAGCTCATAGATGGGGAAAAAACGCAAACTTAGGCACTCATACTCTCACCCTTTGTGTGTGTGGACTTCTATGTGCTTTATACTTTACTTATATGTACGAAAACAGCAAAAAAAATGCACATTCAAATGAAATACCAACAGTGGTTCACGTTATTTAACTGTTAACGCTAACCCAAACAACCGTAGCTACACTACGGTGTAATTTTTGCCCACCCGTAGACAGAACAGACATACAGCCAAGGTAAATTTAGCGTTTTCAATAGCAGACATTTAGGTATAAACGGAAGATCTGCTCACCTGAATGAAGAGGCGCCACTTGGCTGCAGCTTGCTCCGCCACTCGTGGGGGAAGCCCTCAATCGGCTTCCGTTTCAGGCCAAACCTCACACTTCTCAACGTCGGGATCACCAAATTGTTGCGGTTCAAAAGTTGAAGGGAAGCTCTGAAACGAATGTGCAAGTTTTAGGCAGGTTTATTGTACATTATAAGAATAAACCTTACAGCGACCAACAGACCTCTCACCAAGCACAAGTCCAACACACACACATCTTCGAAGGCGGACCACGGTTTTATACCTCTAGATGACGTCATCGCCTCGTGGGACCAATCCTGGAACCGAACCGCCTTGGAACCGCCCTAGAACTTTTCTACTCTGTGAGTGATCCGCCTCTCAGCCAACAAGCTACCAGCTCTGTATGTCAATCATCCAGTGTTGTGTCTGTTGTATTATGCAGGCGTGTAACTGAAAAACTCTTCCCTATTGGAAATAAAACCCGTAAATAAAGGTTCCATCTTGAATATATTTTCACATTATATGGTGGAATTAAGTGAACATAAATCATAACGCATAATATGTGTGCTTCAGGTGTAATACTGATATACATATATTTTAGAACCTTGTAAATAACTATGGCAGAGAATGTACAAACCGAGGAATTAAGCAATTTAAGTGAAGATTTGAGCAATTTGTCTTCAGTTTGGGAAGCCGAAGTTATTTTGAGTGTTGAACAAGAAACAGCTGGTTTTAATTTAGGTCTGCACCCGTATTTATTTTACTCTTACCGTTCAGTGAACGAGGTGGTGCGAGGGGAAATCCGACATTTCAGATTAGCAAAGTTCTGCTGGAACTCGATCATAGTCGTCTACAGAGCTGGCGATGTTGGAACACCCAAATGCGACACAACATACCGGCATTTTTCAAGTTATACAAAAGAAAATAGGCGATCTTGAAGACAATTACACTGCGTGCTAATAGCAGCAGCAGACAACCGTGCTGGTCCCTACGTCACGACTTCGCATGCGTAAGTACCCGGATGTCCCTTGACGGAACACAGCGCCAATTTTAAAATCCCTTTTAAATCAAATTTTCATAGATTTATCATTTTGCTTGTAAAAACGAACGTAGTTGAATGATACAACATTTATATGTTGTGCAACTTTATGCGCGTCATTCCAAAATCAAGCCACACCACCTTTAACTACGTTCTAATGATCACTGTTAACTAATGCTAACTAGCTTCAGTGCTAAAGTTTTAACCAAAAGTCTTGCACAATAATGTGCTGGGAGTGACAGGCAGCTACAACCACATTAAATTATATCACACACCTCGGTCAGTTTTGCAGACATACACATATTGTGCTGTTACGTCAGTTAGTTATGGTGGCCATCTTGAATCAGGTTGGTTCCAATAGATGCATAGTGATTATGAAAGTTTAATTACAATTTGTAAAAACAAAGACCTTGGGCATTTTATCAGCATCTGGAGTATATGTTGGGGACGAGTCTAAGCTACACTAATACAAACCTTATTTTGTATAAATGTAATAATTCTAACAACCATTTTGACATTTTCTTTAATCAATTGAATTCCCAAGATTAAAACAAAACATCGTGCAAAGATCTATAATCTTATACCTTGGTACATGCGAGACAAAAATCTAAATAGTTATAATAAAATGTAAAGCACATTCATCAGATTAATTAACAGCATTGCCCTGTTGCTGTAAAGCCTAATTAATTTGTAATTAATATTCAGGACACATTGCTCACATGGGGAATAGTGTGCAAAGGTAGAACCTCTGTTTGCAAGAGTAGCAATTTCAAATCTAAAAAAGCAGAAGTTCAGTCAGTTTGCTGCGCTGAAGCATAAGGATGCACATTAACACAATGACAAGATGGAAGGTCATCAGCAATGACCTTAGAGAAACTTGCTGCCCATCAATCTGGACAGCGTTATACTCAGGTCATTTCCAAACAGTTTGGATTCTGTCATTCAGTAGCTATGTTTACATGGACATAAGTAATCAGATCAAACGGACGATCGGATCAAAAGTGCGTCATGTAAACACCCCGGTCGGGTTATTTTTTGTGTATTCGGCGTGATCCGACCTAATTTGCGATCCGTTCGAAACGGGTGGTTTACGCCGATCCGTAGCCCGATGTGTGCGCATGTAAACACATGATCTGTTCCTTTTACCGGACTGTGGGAAACTGTCCTGACTGCGCATGTGCGCTGCGCGCACCCCCATCCCTCCCTCCCTCTCCCCCCTCGTGTTTACTTCTCCGCCTGGGCTGGCTAGTGGGTAGATGCTAACGCATGGTGGGGAAGTAAAACTGGTCGGTGAGCGATGCAACATTTCTAATGGAAACGTTAAAATAGCTCAAAACTATCGAACGCCTTGACCGAACGTGTAGTTATTCAAACAAGTACATGAAAAGCTGGAAGAAGCTGGAGATCGCTGGAAGAGCTTAAAGCTAAGTGCTATAAAGCTAAAAACAAAAATGGGACAAGTGGCTACGACCCCACCACTTTTTTATTTTACGTGTTGATGAACTGATGAGAGATCTGCCACTTCCAACACAGCAGGCAGCGGTGTGGATCTTATGAGGAGAGGAATCTGAGGAGAGGAAGCTAACCAGGAGCAAAGCATCCTTTCTGGTAAGTTAGACTCTTCAAAACACATTAACCCTCTGTACTGTATTACTTGAGTAATTAGAAACAACAAATATGTAAAAATGTAATTATAATAAGAAATAAGAGTAGCTGTAGGGCTAGCATAGAACTACAGTATACTGTATTGTACATTAAAACTCCAACTAACCAGATAATTAACCTAACACATTTCAACATATCAGGGGTCCAGTTAAACTTTATTTTGTTTGTTTTTCAGATGATGAGTCCAGCTTTGAAGAGGCAGCTGGCAGCAGCACACAACAGACAGTGGCAGGTGATGGTGGCAGAAGATGCAAGAGTCCCACGTCTTCTACTGGGAATCCCAAGAAGTTCACACATGTGCTTTAGAACAACTCAAAACTGATTTGAAAATGTTTCAATTCTCCACAACCATGTTTCTTTGTCCCCTGACAGATCTGTAAATGTATTTTTTACACAGACATTAGGATTGATAGTTTATGGTACAATTAAGGTACATGTCCTAACTTAATACAGTCAGGTGGTTTAATAAGGACTCTGAGTTTCTGCATGACTCACAGGATAAAAACACATTTGCTGTTCTATCAGGATACAGAAACATACATTTTGGAAGTAAAATCGATTATTTTGTCACCAATTTTGTTTTCCGAAATCACATGCATACATTGAAATTGTGAAAGTATGTGATGAGTTGTTAAAGAAGTTACTGAATTACAGGTTACTGTAGTTTTTAAATGACCAAAGAATTTTTTTGTTGTTAAGTCAAAGTCAAAGTCAACTTTATTGTCAGATCTGCAATATGTACTGTACAGGACATACACAGGACCGAAATTGCGTTTCTCTCAGTCCCTCGGTGCAACAGTAAACATCTAAACATTGAAACACTGAAACATATAATAATTGACATAAGCATAAAATAGTAAAACTAACACTGTCCTGAGTTTTTTGCATAGTGGAATAAGAGTATGAAAATTTACACCAACTCTAAAACTAAAACATTAAACATTTAATGAACATAATACTGTCCTGAGTTTTTGCATACTAGTATAAAAAAAGAGTATAAAAAGTATAACTAAAATAAACTAAAGGTTTCTAGCATTGACATTTGCAAAGTGGCAAAGCAGCGTATGAGTTAATGTACACAGTATATGTATGAGGTAGTAGTTGATGTTGTTATAGAGGCAAAAAGTGGCATATGCAGTAAGGCACATTGGGCATCCCTAAATAAGACCGTTCAGAGCACATTGTATATGTATGTAAACAGTAGTAGTTACATGTAAGCAGTAGTAATAAAAGTAAACAGTATTAATAAATGTAAACAGAGAATGTAAACAGTATTATGATTATAGGCAGTGATGTAATACAAACATTAGTGCAAGTATGAGAAGTAGTGCAAACTGTATGAGCACATGACCGAGAGTTTAGTGAATAACCCGTTTGATGACACAGAGTCCAGTGTTAAAATCTTTGTGTTGTGTGGTAATGTGTGAGAAAGTTTTAGTGTTAAGGCAGTTCAAATGGGAGGGGGGGCAGAGCAGGCAGAGTGTTTAGCATCCTGACTGCCTGATGAACAGAGCTGTCTCTCAGTCTGCTGGTTCGAGCCTGGAGACTCCTCAGTCTCCTCCCTGATGGCAGCAGTCTAAAGCGGCTGTGTAGTGGGTGTGTGGGATCACCTGCCATGCGGTGGGCTTTCCGAGTGAGGCGTTTGCTGTGTAAGTCCTGCAGTGAGGGGAAGGAGGTGCCGACTATCTTCTCAGCTGCTCTCACAATGCGCTGGAGGCTCTTGCGGCAGGATGCAGTACATGCACCAAACCACACAGTGATGCAGCTGGTCAGGACACTTTCTATGGCACCTCTGTAGAAGGTGCTCATGATGGGGGTTGAAGCTCCAGCCCTTTTCAGCTTGCGGAGAAAGTAGAGACGCTGGTGAGCCTTCTTTGCCAGTGCTGCAGTGTTCCTGCTCCAGGACAGGTCCTTTGAGACGTGCACTCCCAGGAACTTGGTGCTGTCTACTCTCTCCACTGCGGTGCTGTTGATGGTCAGAGGGGCATGTTGGGCATCCTTCTTCCTGAAGTCCACAACAATCTCCTTTGTCTTCTCCACGTTGAGAGTGAGATTGTTGTGTCCGCACCACAAGGCCAGGCGGCTCACCTCGTTCCTGTAGTCCGTCTCATCGTTGTTGCTGATGAGACCCACCACTGTTGTGTCGTCCGCAAACTTGATGAAGTGGTTGGAGCTGTATGATGGTGTGCAGTCGTGTGTTAGCAGGGTGAATAGAAGGGGGCTCAGCACACATCCTTGTGGGGCCCCTGTGTTCAATGTGATGGTGCTAGATGTGTTACTCCCGACTCGTACTGTCTGTGGTCTCCCGGTCAGGAAGTCTAGCAGCCAGTTACACATTGAGGTATTCAGCCCCAGACTGTCCAGTTTAAGGATGAGCTGTTGGGGGATGATGGTGTTGAATGCCGAGCTGAAGTCGATGAACAACATTCTAACTTCATTCTAATTATCATTACAAGATGTGATCTGTGCACATCGTCTGTTTTGTACAAACGTTTTGAATGTTTAATTTTTATGTTTTTCTGATATACCTCAAATTGCACTAAGAATGAAACATGTTTCAAACAAGCAATTTCAACTGTTTACAAGAATTTGTTAAAATGTTTGGTCCATTAAAGAGCTCAGATGTTCACTAGTATTACTTGCAGTTGTTTATTGTGATAATAATTTTATACAAATGTTAACTGCATGTGAACACAAATACATAAGTACAGTATCTTTTTAGAAGAACTCCACTGTGACTTCAGAAACCTGGTCATCTCTACCTCCACCTGACAGCGCCAAGGTAAACATTAAATGACTTGTTGAGGAGTCAGACGAGGATAGTTTGGGTATCCTTTGACGAGCCTGTCCAACAGCGGGTATGCAGGGTCACCAACAATGAAGAGACGGACGTCCTTTGCTTCAATGTTCCTCACAGACTGCAAAAAAGGACATGCCAATATTTAGTGTTCAACTTTTTATTTGTTTAAAGTTATGGTTCAAACTAATTTTATTTGAAAGAAAACTTTACAGCTAAGTATGTCTTCTGATATACTTAGCTGTAATAGTTGTAAAATTAAATACAATATAGTAAATGTTAGCCTAACATTTTGGCAACATTTAACTATTTGTTTAAAGACATGGTTCAAACATTTCATCCATCCATCCATCTTCTTCCGCTTATCCGGGGTCGGGTCGCGGGGGTAGCAGCCTAAGTAGGGAGGCCCAGACTTCCCTCTCCCCAGCCACTTGGAGCAGCTCCTCCGGGGGAATCCCAAGGCGTTCCCAGGCCAGCCGAGAAACATAGTCCCTCCAGCGCGTCCTGGGTCTTCCTCTGGGTCTCCTCCCGGTGGGACGTGCCCGGAACACCTCACCAGGGAGGCGTCCAGGAGGCATCCTAACCAGATGCCCGAGCCACCTCAACTGGCTCCTCTCGATGTGGAGAAGCAGCGGCTCTACTCCGAGTCCCTCCCGGATGACTGAGCTTCTCACCCTATCTCTAAGGGAGAGTCCAGCCACCCTGCGGAGAAAACTCATTTCAGCCGCTTGTATCCGAGATCTTGTTCTTTCGGTCATAACCCAAAGCTCATGACCATAGATGAGGGTGGGAACGTAGATCGATCGGTAAATTGAGAGCTTTGCCTTTTGACTCAGCTCTCTCTTCACCACGACAGACCGGTACAGCGCCCGCTTCACTGCGGACGCTGCACCTATCCGCCTATCGATCTCACGCTCCAGTTTTCCCTCATTCGTGAACAAGATCCCGAGATACTTAAACTCCTCCACTTGGGGCAGGACCTCCTCCCCGACCCGGAGAGGGCATGCTACCCTTTTCCGGCTCAAGACCATGGCCTCGGATTTGGAGGAACTGATCCTCATCCCGGCCGCATCACACTCGGCTGCAAACCGCTCCAGTGAAAGTTGTAAATCACGAACTGATGAAGCCAGTAGGACCACATCATCTGCAAAAAACAGAGAAGCGATTCTAAGGTCACCAAAACGGATCCTCTCAACACCTTGGCTGCGCCTAGAAATTCTGTCCATAAAAGTTATGAACAGAATCGGTGACAAAGGGCAACCTTGGCGGAGTCCAACTCTCACCGGAAACGAGCCTGACTTACTGCCGGCAATGCGGACCAAGCTCTGACACCGGTCGTACAGGGACCTAACAGCCCTTATCAAAGGGCCTGGTACCCCATACTCCCGGAGTACCCCCCACAGAACCCCCCGAGGGACGCGGTCGAATGCCTTCTCCAAGTCCACAAAGCACATGTAAACTGGTTGGGCAAACTCCCACGCACCCTCCAGGACCCTGCTGAGGGTGTAGAGCTGGTCCAGTGTTCCACGACCAGGACGAAAACCACACTGCTCCTCCTGAATCCGAGGTTCGACTATCCGACGGACCCTCCTCTCCAGAACCCCTGAATAGACCTTACCAGGGAGGCTTAAGAGTGTGATCCCCCTATAGTTGGAACACACCCTACGGTCCCCCTTTTTAAATAGGGGAACCACCACCCCAGTCTGCCAATCCAAGGGAACTGCCCCCGATG
>JBBPBX010009497.1:39172-41672 GCA_038048925.1 Garcialebias charrua | reverse complement strand
ACTTCAAACATTTTGATACCCAATCCACACAGATGCTTGTTGGCCCCATGTTGCCTCCACAATGTTAAACGACCAGAAAAGTTTTCTGCTTTTGGACCTAGCTTGTTTAAAAAAAGAAAGGAAACAATTGTGTCCTTAAGACACACCTGACGACCTCACCAGGTTCCTGCCAAAACCATCTGTGTACAGGCAAACTCTCTACATAGTAGTTGGGTCGTCTTCCAGTGTAAGACGCACAGTGATTGACACGGTTTAACAAAATACATCATTTTCAGGTTTTACAGTTTAAACAAATTAGATTTTTTTTAAATTATGTAATACAAAAACCACCACATTACAACATGTGTGCTGAAGCTGACTCACTGCAGATGCAGACAGGCAATGTGGCTAGATTTAAAAAGAACTTGAAATAGATTGAGAACCAGGGATAATTCCACTTTTTCATGTGATATTCAAATGGAGCTTTGGCAAGAGGTTCTGTAAAGCACTTAGAACTGGACGTTTGTGTAGGGGAAGCTCTGTACGCATCATTAAAATCTGGCTAGCATTAATACTTGGATGATTGCAAAAATGATTCAAAACTATCATCCTGATTTAGCTTAACTGTTGCACATGACATGGGTCAAAGTTATGAAATACAATGATGTTTAATGGGACGAACCAGAGAGTCAAAGCTACAAAATCAGTCAGATCACACAGGCCCTGTAGAAGAATACCTCAAGAGTGATATTTTTGTTGATTTTAGGTTAAGATGTATTAACACTGCATTCACATTGTTGTTTTCCTATTTCTCTTTAAAGTTTTTTTCATATGCTTTTGAACCATAATCATTTGGGCCAGTACTAGCTCGGTGGCATGGGTTAGGGTCTTCTAACCCTATTACTAGAAGTCTGACTCTGAGCCCAGGTTGCATCAAAGTTTATTTTTTAAAAGTGCTCTGTGTTGTCATCTTTGTGCATTTCTCTACAATGATGAAATTAGTTCTCTGAATTTAACCCATCACACCTGAGATACACACAGGTGGAGCAGTGGACAGCTTTGTGAGCACCTGGGGAGAAAGTAGGAATTGGTTGTCTTGCTCAAGGACACCACGACATGTGGGCATGGCGGGGAGTTGAAGCTGTGACTTTCTAGTCACTAATCAGCTGCACTACCTCTACACCATCTTGGCCCCAGAAGGAAGGACATTTGGATTAAAAGAAATGTTGCCAAATCTTTCATACAAGTTTACTCTCTGTGGCAACCCCTTAGTAAGGGAGCAGATGAAACAAACACCAAAATATCAAAGCATTCGGCTCATGGCTATGGATTTTACAGTCTTTTTTAAAGTAGCAGAATTGCCTCTTGGCTGTGGCCTTTTGGTGTCGAGTTTGCATGTTCTCCTCATGAACATGTAGTTCCCTTTCAGCCGGTCTCTCGGTGCAACATACTTGCTATGAGAATTGCGCCCCCGTGCGATTACCTGAAGGAATATACTCACGCCTTTACGGCTAGGGGCATCACCGCCGCGCCAGAGGCCCCGCCCTCTGGGTACTTAAGCGGCCTGCGCCCCTCCATCTTTCTCTTTTTGCCCTTCACCTCGCTTAACACCTGAACTTCGTGGGACTTCTCTGTTGTTGCATCACTCGACTGAGGTGAGCTTGCTCCCTACACTGAGCGTACAGAGAAATTTTCCTGCGTATTGCTGGGCTGGCGAAAGCTAGTCCAGCGTTTTTCTACTCACCTTCAAAGTTTTCTTCTTTTCCGCAGCTTTTTCGCTCGACGGCGCTAACTGCATCACAACCTCCTGCTATCATTAGCAGGCTAACCAGCGTAAACAAGATGACGGAGAAGACGGCTTCAAACAAAAGAAAACTAGGAACAACTTTGACGCTTCTCGCCGGACATGGCTGAAGGGAAAGCGGAGGACAAGGAAAGGGAACTGAAAGTTATGCACCATAACTCATGTTCCCTGAAGGAAGGGAACGAGGTGCAACATATCTGGCCCTTTCAATGCTGAAAGCTCGGTGAAGTGCAATTTTGGAGAAAGATGGAGGGGCGCAGGCCGCTTAAGTACCCAGAGGGCGGGGCCTCTGGCGCGGCGGTGACACCCCTAGCCGTAAAGGCGTGAGTATATTCCTTCAGGTAATCACGCGGGGGCGCAATTCCCATAGCAAGTATGTTGCACCTCGTTCCCTTCCTTCAGGGAACATGAGTTATGGTGCATAACTTTCAGGTTTTCTCCAGGTACTCTGGTTTCTTCCACACACCAAACATGCATATTAAGTTAATTGGTAACTCTAAATTATCCCTTGTGAAAGAGTGAAAGGTTGTTTGTCTAGTTTTTCTCTGTGTCCCTGTCCCGGATGTCTCCTGCCTCTCCCACAGTCACTGAGGAAGACAGGTGCCAGCTCCCAGAGTCCCAGAAAGGAAAATGTGGGAATAGAAATGTATGATTGGACTTCCAACCTGTCCAAGGTGTCCCCCACCTTTCTCACAGTGACTGCTGGACATGGGCACC
>JBBPBX010009497.1:23889-38022 GCA_038048925.1 Garcialebias charrua | reverse complement strand
CTTTCTCACTACTTTTTGCAGGAAATGCAAATTTCTGGACTTTAGCTTTAAAGTGAACTCAGTAATCCACGTCAGAACAGGACTATTTTGTGCATCGCTAACAGCCGTTTCCATTATAAAAATCTGCTTGGCATTCTACTAAGCCCCCCCCCCACCACCACCACCACCACACACACACACACACACACACACATGCTCACACACACACGCTCACACACACACTTGCATTTACATACAAAAACATGAAGCTGTCCACTTGTGTATGCTCAGATCTCACATGTCAATTTCCAAAATGAACTTAGAGTTTGGAATCAAATTGCTGAGTTTAATACTAAAGAAAAGATGATCTTCAAATAATCCATATGTGAGAGTTTGCTTTGATGTGGCACAGCAGAGTGAGGCCTAATGGATCGCACTCATAACAATGCAGCATACTTAAATGGCATATCTGCCTGGGGAAATCACTGCTCTTCAACTGCAGCTTCGTGCTGCTCCCACTGGGGAGGCTGCTGATGCTTCACAGCTGGATTACTTATGAGTAACCACCTTGTATTTATTGGTTATTAGTTTATGTCTTCATTCTGCTGCAAGACTTTTATTACCATTTATCTCAAGGTGATTGGGAGATGGCCGTGGTAGCTTGGTGGTCAGTGCTGTGGTTCTGTAATCCTGAGGTTGCTGGGTTAAGCCCAGGTTGCATCAAGAAAGGCATCCGGCGTAAAACAATTGTCAAATCTTTCATGCAACTTTCGCTGTGGCGACCACCGAAGAAGGGATCAGCTGAAAGAAACTCACTTTCTTAAGGTGATCGGGGGCTTTTACAGCAGACTGACTGTTGATGAGCTTTTTCTGCTTGCTCTATGAAACATCACACCTAACACACCAGATGTTAAAGACTTTTAGAAGATTTGTTTACAAGAACATATTATTGAGGGTATGCTCTGTTGAAAACTGCAAGTTGTTACATTGTTGCACTACTTCAATCACTGTCACTATCTCTTAGAAAAACCTTTAGAAACAAATCTCACAGCTAAGGAGCAGACTTTGCTTTTGTTTTAGGAGTACTTTTTGCCACTGGAGGTTAGAAGAAAACTGCTAATGTTTCATGACTATGCAGATATTTACATACACTGCAATGAAAACAAGCCATTTTTTCCTGTCTGTCTGTGTGGGAGTTCTGGTTCTGCCAGCCACACTCACCCTCCCACAGCTACAGCTGATCCCAATCAGCCACCCCTCCACACCTGATGCTGATTTGGAGGACGACTCTGCAGGAGCATACAAGCCTCTGCCAGACACTCGTTCATTGCTGGGACACTATCACACCTATGGTAAAGGTACTTGACAGCCACTATCTTCTTCTTCTTCTTCTTCTTCTTTCGGCTTTTCCCTTTTCAGGGGTCGCCACAGCGAGTCATCCTCCTCCACCTCACTCTGTCCTCTGCATCCTCTGTCCTCACTCCAACTACCTCCATGTCCTCTCTAACTGCATCCATATATCTCCTCTTTGGTCTCCCTCTTTGTCTTTTTCCTGGCAGCTGCATTTCTAACATCCTTCTACCAATATACCCACTGTCCCTCCTCTGGACATGTCCAAACCATCTCAGTCTGGCCTCCCTAACTTTATCTCCCAGTTGTTTAACATGTGCTGTACCTCTGATGATCTCATTCCTGATCTTATCCATCCTTGTCACTCCTAAGGAGAACCTCAGCATCTTCATTTCTGCCACTTCCAGTTCTTTCTCCTGTCTTTTTGTCAATGCCACTGTCTCCAGACCATACAACATAGCTGGTCTCACCACTGTCTTGTAAACTTTTCCTTTGACCTTTGCTGACACCTTTTTGTCACAAATCACTCCTGAAACTTTTCTCCATCCACTCCATCCTGCCTGGACTCTCTTTTTCACCTCTTTACCACATTCCCCATTTTCCTGTACAGTGGACCCCAAGTACTTGAAGTCCTGCACCTTTGTGACCTCTGCTCCTTGTAGCCTCACTGTTCCACTGGCCTCCCTCTCATTCACACACATGTACTCTGTCTTACTACGACTGACTTTCATTCCTCTTCTTTCAAGAGCATACCTCCACCTCTCCAAGTTCTCTTCCACTTGTTCCCTGTTCTCACCACAGATCACAATGTCATCTGCAAACATCATAGTCCATGGGGATTCCTGCCTGACCTCATCTGTTAGTCGGTCCATCACCAGAGCAAACAAGAAGGGGCTCAGAGCCGATCCTTGATGCAATCCCACCTCCACCTTGAAGGTATCTGTCACACCCACAGCACATCTCACCACTGTCCTGCTGTCCTCATACATGTCCTGTACCAGTCTAACATACTTTTCTGCCACTCCAGATTTCCTCATGCAATACCACACCTCTTCTCTTGGTACCCTGTCATATGCTTTTTCTAAATCCACAAACACACAATGGAGTTCTTTCTGACCCTCTCTGTACTTCTCTATCAACATCCTCAAAGCAAAGATGGCATCTGTGGTGCTCTTTCTTGGCATGAAACCATACTGCTGCTCACAGATAGTTACATCTTGTCTAAGTCTTGCTTCCACAACTCTCTCCCAGATCTTCATTGTGTGGCTCATCAACTTAATTCCCCTGTAGTTGCTACAACTCTGTACATCACCCTTATTCTTAAAAATGGGAACCAGCACACTTCTTCTCCATTCCTCAGGCATTTTCTCACCCTCAAATATTCCATTAAATATTTGAGTCAAAAACCTCACTGCCATCTCTCCGAGACATTTCCAAACCTCCACTGGTATGTCATCAGGTCCTACTGCCTTCCCCTTCTTCATTCTTTTCAGAGCTTTCCGGACTTCACCCTCACTAATCTTTCCCACTTCCTGGTCCACCGTTTCTATTACCTCCACTCTTCTTTCTCTTTCATTCTCTTCATTCATTAGCTCCTCAAAGTAATCCTTCCATCTTCCCATCACACACTCCTCACTTGTTAGAACATTCCCATTCCCATCTTTAATAAGCCTAACCTGCTGCACATCCTTTCCAGCCTGATCCCTCTGTCTTGCCAATCGGTACAAGTCCTTCTCGCCCTCTTTAGTGTCCAGTCTCCCATATAACTCATTGTACGCCCTCTGCTTTGCCTTAGCTACTTCCCTCTTTGCTCTATGTCCCATCTCCTTATATTCCTGTCTCCTCTCTTCAGTCCTCTCACTGTCATATTTCTTCTTGGCTAATCTCTTTCTTTGAATGGCGTCCTGCACTTCACTATTCCACCACCAGGTTTCCTTATCATCCATTCTCTGTCCAGATGACACACCAAGTACCTTCCTACCTGTCTCTCTAATTACTGTTGCTGTAGTAGCCCAGTCACTTGGAAGCTCTTTCTTACCACCCAGAGCCTTTAACAGCTCGTCTCTGAATTTCTCACAACATTCTTCCTTCTTTAGCTTCCACCATTTGGTCTTCTTCTCTGATTTTACTCTTTTTCTCTTCTTCGCAACAACAGTCATTCTACACACAACCATCCGATGCTGTCTGGCCACACTCTCCCCTGCCACAACCTTACAGTCTCCAATCTCCTTCAGGTTTCCTCTTCTACACAGAATGTAGTCGATCTGCGTACTCCTTCCTCCACTCTTATAGGTCACTCTATGTTCCTCCCTCTTTTGGAAATAGGTATTGACTATAGCCATTTCCATTCTCTTGGCAAAATCCACCACCATCTGTCCTTCCTGGTTTCTTTCCTTGACACCAAACCTACCCATCACTTCCTCATCCCCTCTGTTTCCTTCACCAACATGTCCATTCAGGTCTGCTCCAATCACCACTCTTTCCTCCCTGGGAATACTCTCTATCACTTCATCCAAATCTTTCCAAAATTTATCTTTCTCCTCCCCATCACATCCAACCTGTGGAGCATAACCACTTACTATGTTTAGAATCAGACCTTCTACTTCTACCTTTAGACACATCACCCTATCTGACTGTTACATGCCCCAGGCATATAATTTATTTTAGTCAGGACACAATATTGTTTTGAGCAGAGGCATGAGCTGTTTAGGCTGTATGAGCCTAATTGATTGCAGCTGGTGCTCATTAGCTGTAGGTGGAGGCAGTGCTCTCTCTCTCTCCCTATATTAGGTTCCAAGCCACAGAGCAGAAAGAGGTTCCAAGTGAGAGTGGCAGCAAGCAGAGAGATCCAGAAGAGGTCTGAGCTGATCCAGGAGAAGGAGACCTGATGCAGGAGTTGCAGCAAGAGAAAGAGCTGCAGCATCAGAGGTCCAGCAGCCCCAGAACCAAATGCAGATGAATGAGCAGCTGATCCAAGCAGCTGCAGCAGTCTGGGATGAAGGAGCCTCAGGTCTGATGAATAAACAGCAAACATGATGATGTAGCAGCAGCAGCAAAAGCAGCAGTGTGAAGAGGAGCCATGAAGCCAGTGTTTGGAGCCATTTGAGGTGGCCGTTTGTGAGCCGTTTGGAGCCATTTGATGTGGCCGTTTGGAGCCTTTTGAGGAGGCCGTTTGATGAGCCGTTTGGAGCCATTTGAGGTGGCCGTTTGGAGCCTTTTGAGGAGGCCGTTTGAGCTGTGTAAAGAAGTCCGTATGAAGAAGCGGATGTCGTGAGACGAGCAGAAGTGCTGTCGTTTGGAGCTGGCGTGAGACCTGCTGCTGTGCGTTTGAAGAAGGAGCTGAAACCTTCTGTTGTGACCTGCTGCTGCATATTTAAGAAGAGGAAGCTGAATCCTTCCATTGTGGAGACCTGCTGAGTGCTGAAAACCAAGAGCCGTGAGTGTCCTGCTGGACTTTGAGTTTTTTGTATTAAAGAAGCTGTTTTTTGAGAAGTCCAACTTTTTTCTTTAATCACCTTTTTTTTAGGACACAGACTCCAGAGAGCCTGAAATAAACATTGTTTTTTTTAACATCCTTTCTGTGTCTGGTGTCCTTGTGTGCTACGTGCCTTCGGGTCGTAACACTGACACTCTCTTCACCTCTACTACATTCTTTGCCAACTCCTCCTTCAGGACCACCCCTACTCCATTTCTCTTTCTATCCACACCATGGTAAAACAGTTTAAACCCTGCTCCAATACTGCGAGCCTTGCTGCCCTTCCACTTGGTCTCTTGGACACATAAAACATCTACCTTTCTTCTCTGCATCATGTCAGCCAGCTCTCTACCTTTGCCTGTCATTGTCCCCACATTTAGAGTTGCAACCCTCAGTCCTACATTCTTCACTTTCCTCCTCTCCCTCTGTCTCCTGACACGTTTTCCTCCTCGGCGTCTTCGACTAACAGTAGTACAATTTCCGCCGGCACCCTGTTTGTCAACAGCACCGGTGGCGGACGTTGTTAACCCGGGCCTCGACCGATCCGGTATGGTACGGTACTTGACAGCCACTATGTTGTCTCTAAAGTCCTTGTTTTTTATCTCCTGCAGTGACGTCCAAGTACCGGACTCCAAGGCCTCCTTCCTGTTTGAGTCCTCGACTCGTTCTGATCATGTCCCATGTACAACCAAGCCTTTTAGCCTGAAGAACCAGTCTTCATCCTCTACACAACCTGCTCCTGTCTCCAACGGGACTCACCTCTTTTTACTACTAAGAAGCTCCTGGACTGTAGGGATGGCACCATCTAGTTGGCCTCCCTTGTTTGTGCACTCTTGTGTGTGTCTCATTAATCCCTCCTTTTGTTCCCAGCCATTTGTAATCACGTCCTGTCTTGTCTGTGTCTGTGAGTCTTGTCCTTTTTTGCATCATCGTTGGGTCTCCCCTGATGTGTCCTGTCTTGTTCCAGTCTCCTAGGTGTGAATGGTTGCCACATCAGCCTTTTCCATTATTATTATTAAACTTATATATTTTTGTATCTCCTGCCTCCAGAGTCTTGTCTGCACAATGGGTTCACTCCTGCCTGCTAAAACACTGATAGTATGATGCAACCAACAAATAACCCAGTAGACAAGCACTTTTTGTCCAGAGTATCTGATGAAGACTATTATCAGCTCTGTAACACCAGCCAGAAGTTTGTGGACATGGCCACCTCCTGCAATCTGTGGGAGAGGTAGGTGGCCACAAAAAACATTTTGGATGAGTACATCCGCTACCTAGACTTTTTGATACCCCCGGTATGGAGGACTTCTTGGACAAGGTGCTGGAGGAGATTAATTGGTTGGAGCCATTTGTTAGATCAGGCGCTGTCAGTCTTAGTCCTCCACCCACACATCACTCTGCTGTTCAACCAGTTCCAGACTCTTACTTCATGACACCTGAGATCCTCGCAGCTGCAGCCCCTGAGGTCGTTCTCACGTTTACCACAGTCTCTGTAGTTCATCTTCTACAGCCTCTGTTCCAACCACACAGTACAAGGATCCAGGTCATTGAAAACCCACAGACCTGGACTCACCAACTACATTATCACCACCTTCACGCTCAGCTCCTCTCTCTCTCGGCCCGGTCCTGGACTTGAACCATGTCACCGTCCACGTCGGAGAAGTCAACGACAGATGGGTTCCTGAGACTCAGTCCTAGAGTCCACAGCCAGCCCTGAGTCCGCAGCCAGTCCTGAGCCTGCGATCATCAGAGAAACTGCTATAGGACCCATGCCACCTCCAGAGGGCCCTGCACTGTCCACGTCTGCTCCTGTTCCTGCCATTGAAGATCCTGCCACCAAAGATCCAGCCCCAGAAAGTCCAACCCCAGAAGATCTGGCCGCAGAAGACCCTGCCTCCGCTGACCCATCGCCCATGCCTACTCCTGATCCTACCACTGAAGATCCTGCTGTTGAAGATCCTGCCGCCGAAGATCTGACCAAAGAAGATCCAATCCCAGACAATCCGGTCGCAGAAGATCTCCTTGTCACTGACCCGTCTGCTGAGCTCCTTGCTGCTGACCCATCTGAGCTCCTTGCTCCTAGTCTGTCCGGTGAGGTCCTCGCTCCTGCTCCGCCTGACCAGTTTCCACTCGAAGAATGGTCCAATGGATGACATCTCGACCGCCTGCCTGACTGGCCCTGTCCGATGAATGGTCTCTCGGCCTTCTGTCTGTCCTGTTTCCATTTGACGAATGGCCCGATGGACGACCTCTCGACTGCATGACTGGCCCTGGCCCAATGATTGGTCTCCTGGCCTCCTGTCTGTCCTGTTCCTGTTTGAAGAATGGCCCGTTGGATGATCTCTCGGCCGCCTGCCTTACCGGTCCCAGTCTTTCTCCTTTACAGCTCTAAAATCTTGCACCTGTATGCAAAGCTGGGCACCGCTAATTAAAAAATTAGTTCCACAATTTCTAAAACGCTTATTAATTTTTTTAGGTCCACAATTTCAAAAGCACAAATGTCTTATGAAAATTAGGGGAAGCTAATCTAATCCGCTATTTATATATTTATATATTATATATATATATATATATATATATATATATATATATATTTATATATAGCCGGCAGCGTTATCAATATTTGCACTACACTGCCAACTGAAAAGTAACAAAAATGATCCTAAAAGGATGAAATTACAAAAATCAAAGGATTTATTTAATACTTTACGTACATATATTCTATTCGGCCACGAAATTAACAAAAAATAGAATGATCTTTTAATCCCTAAAACCACGTTTAAATCTCAAATACACGGGTGTGTCGCCACCGCATTTATACATAGTAACCCAAATACATGAAACTAACGACTCGCCGTCGAATGGTCGACACAAAACGCACAATAAAATCCTCCGGCCACGTTAATTTGGCTTGAAACAGCGGGGTTCTCTACGGATTTATCCATTAGTAACCCAGCACTACCGGCAGACACAGCGTTAGCGTCTATAGGTAGTCAACAGATTTAATGAAAAGTAACTAAAATACATAAAAATAACGACTCACCGTCGCGTGGTCGACACAAAACCCTCAATAAAATCATCCGGCCACGTTAATTTGGCTTGAAACAGCGGGGTTCTCTACGGATTATCCATTAGTAACCCAGCACTACCGGCAGACACAGCGTTAGCGTCTATAGGTAGTCAACAGATTTAATGAAAAGTAACTAAAATACATAAAAATAACGACTCACCGTCGCGTGGTCGACACAAAACCCTCAATAAAATCATCCGGCCACGTTAATTTGGCTTGAAACAGCGGGGTTCTCTACGGATTTATGAAGACACCGAGCGCAGCCAGCTAGCCACAGAAGCCCCTGAGTTCAACTCTGACCCGGAAGATGTAAAGATGGAATAGTCCATTTTTAGTAGGGGGATAAAGAAATCGACCGTTTTTTTAATTGCGTATTTAATGAACGTTTTCATCGTAACTATAATTATTTTTATGTTAAATGTATATTAACAAGCAGGATCAATGTTAGTTATGTAGGTGACTGCACGGGGCGAGGCGGGGCCGGGGCCACTGCTGAAATGGGACCCCCAGGCATTTACCTACATGGTCTGTTCTCAGCTCTGCCCCCCTTCCCCTCACACCCTTCCTCCTTTCTGCTGTTTACGGTGGGGAAAAAGGTAAAACAAGCAGCATAAGAGCTTGTAAATAAGTTTATTGGTTTTTACTGATAGATAATTAGTTATTAGCGGTACTGCATTTTAAATAAAAATAGCACAAATCCGCTTATGAATTATAAAAGTTAGTCAATTCACAAAAACGCTGACAAAAAGTTTAGGTCCACTGTAAGCGGATTAGCGCTTTAGCGCTCCCTAGCGGTCTGGCGCCCACCACTGCCTGTATGGAAATACATTTTTGTATTTTTGTTTCTACAAAATATCTTAGTCTGCCACATTGAGTTTTATGACTTATTAAAGTCACAGGTTTCCCTACATCTTCTTTGTATTTGGTAGCATTGCCTTTCTACTGTGTGACTTGTGCCAAAACATTAGTAATTATTCTACAAGATTCTCATGAGAGTTTGCAAGATTTTGTCCCATTCCTCTTGACAGATGTTCTATGGGATTGAGATCAGGGACATTGATGGCCAAAATATAGATTTTATTCTTATTGGCCCAATTTGTAACTTATTTGTCCATATGCTCATTGGCCATTATTTGTTTGAAGACTCATTTGCATGCCATGAGATGTTGCTTCCATTTTTCACAAAGTTCTTTCCTCGTGATGCCATCTATTTTGTAAAGTAAGCCAGTTCCTCCTGCAGCAAAACATCCCCACAAGGTGACGTTGCCACCTCCATTCTTCACAGTTGGGATGGCGTAAGCTTCCCCATTTTCTTCCAAATAATGGTCATCATAACCAAACACTTCAGCTTTGGCTTCATCAGGCCACAGGACATGTACACATTTCATATAATTTATTGTTTGAACAGATGAATGTGGCACCGCAGGTGGAAATTTGACACAAGGATAAACTAAAGTTGTGGAGCTAACAATATTGAGACATCTCTAAAAAAGCTAAGTCTGGTTCTCTGGGACAATCTTATCTTGATGAGCATGCATCAGGGTAAGATTGAGACAGGTCCTCTGGATAGATTCTTCATTGTTGAAACATTTTGTCTTTTATACAAATGACTCTCAAACCCCAAAATACATACTTTGTAATAGCAAAGACTAGTTCACCCCAAAGATCAAGTCCCCTGGCAAAGATAATGTGTATGCTGTTCAGTGGCAGGAGGACTGCGATCAGTCTAACATCAGGGAAACTAAACAGCCACTGGCCAAAAGGGTGGCTCAGCACAATAGAGCAACATCATCAGGCCAGGACTCTGCGGTCTACACTCATCTGCAGGACAGAGGTCACTCATTCAAGGATGAAGATGTGCAAATCCTTGATAGAGAGGAACAATGGTTTGAGAGAGGAGTGAAGGAAGCCATCTTTGTGAAGAGAACGTGTCCATCATTAAACAGGGGCGGAGGCCTCAGTGCTCATCTGACAATGTTACAATGTTGTTATTGCTAGTATCACTCAGCCCTCTGTGAATAGCAAGGGGACATCAGGGTACAAACGATCAGTCGTTCGGCTGATGGTCCTCCATTTTGTGGATAACTAGCTTTGTCTGACCGCAGCTAACTTGTTGATCCACTATGAGAAGGTGCTATTTATAAGGCTGAGTTTGTTGCAGCTCCTCAGATTGAAGAACATTTTTGCATAAAATACATGATGTTTCAACAAGAAGAATCCGTCCAGAGGACCTGACTTAATTTGTAGATCATTACATCACACACTGTTTTTAAAAGTTTTCACCAAAGAGCTATTAGTTCATTCCTTTTTACCAAAGTCTTTAATTATAGCAGGTGTTTGTTCAGGGGCAGCAAAAGTGGTCACATGCACATATTACTTTAAGAAACTCTTGTTTATTGGCTGTAAAGTCACACATGAAGACTCTGTAACTGACAGCAGCAGATCACAAACCAAAAGAAACTAGGTTAATTGATTTTACTTAATTGCATATCAGCTGGCAGATCAATCTCTGCTGTGAAGCCCACTCAAAAATAACCCTCTTTCTTAATTAACCATTACCTATTACCAGAAAATTGTCTCATCAGTAACCACGGTCTACCACATCCTGCTGGATACAGTGTTCTGTCATCTTTTCATGTTTGCCCAGATTATAGGTCAGTTGTTACTGGAAGTAACTCCCACTTTGTTTTCCACTGCTGACCTAAGCAGTCTGAGGGAGATCACACCGCTCTTGGTAGTAGGAAAAATGTAACTGACTCCTTTTCAAATAACATCATTTAGATGAAGTAGATTATATAACTTATCATCTTTACATTATCTAGTTCCTGTTCGACATGGTGTTTATTCTAAAATGGCTCCAAGAGGTTCAGACCGCATCAGACCGCTACATCGGAGAAACTAAGCAACCTATCCACAAAAGAATGTCCCAACACAGGAGAGCAACCTCCTCTGGACAAAACTCAGCTGTTCACCTCCACCTCACGGACAAGGGTCACTCATTTGAGGACCAGAATGTTCAAATTTTGGACCGAGAGCACAGATGGTTTGAGAGGGGGGTGAAGGAAGCTGTTTATGTTAAGAGAGAAAAAC
This sequence comes from Garcialebias charrua, assembly GCA_038048925.1. NCBI lineage: Eukaryota > Metazoa > Chordata > Actinopteri > Cyprinodontiformes > Rivulidae > Garcialebias > Garcialebias charrua. The sequence continues at coordinate 27,058 of JBBPBX010009497.1, read as the reverse complement.
CTTCTCTTAACAGAGGAGGAGGTCTGAGATTTCAACTTTCTAAGACTTATAACTCAGTTTTGGATTTGATTCCGAAACGTTTTACACCGGATGGGAGCAGAGATGTCTTGTCTGTAAATTAGACTAACAAAGTTCTCTGAGTAGCCTCTGTTGTTGGTTGGGAGGTGTTTTTTGTCAATTTACATACAGTTTTGTGTCTTCTACCAGAGACCTCAAGGGAACCCCCTACTGTTAAGGTGTGATCTTTCAATTTACATGTATGTGTTACAAACCCCCTTCTGTTAAGCTGTGATGTGTTGTTTTGTCAATTTAAATAGAATAGGCATGTTATCTCAGGTATGGTGTGGGGTTATTTCAGTTTCCAATTTCATATGTTGGTGCGTGGCTTGTCAGCCTGTATAAAACTTCTCGGTCTCACAGCTTCCTTTCATTCAGAATTGAAAAAGACTTCTGGACAGAAGTCAAAACGTTTTCTGCAACAAATAAAGTCCAGTTGATTCTGTATTGAACGCCTTTTTTTGACTCCAAGAGGTTAGAATTGTTGGAAGTTTTCTGTAGTACAGGTGACAATAGGAGCTTTCACAACAAGCTGTTTGATAAAGAACATACTTTTATAGTTATATTAGAAGACGGATAAATCTGTAAGTGCCTTGTTTCTTCCACTCATACTTTGTATAACATTGAGGATATATGAACACTGTCTATTCAGGTCCATCTCAAACAGTTCACCCTTCACAGCATCATCAACTTGCATAGTTTTTTTTCATTAGTTCTTACAGTATTTTTTTTGTCACACTGAACCAAATTTTGCAAAAATTTGCAAATATAAGCATGTCACTTTCATATTCCAGCATCTCAGTAATTACACTAATGATGTCCGAGGGATGTAACCACTACTATAATCAGAAGCCATGTGGTGTAGTTTAACAGCAAAACATGTCTCTCAAACACCATAATTTCCTTCACATGTACCCATTTACCTTTAGCCTTTCTGTGGTGGGCAATAATGTTTTTGCTCATAGGTGCTCATGAGTCTGTCCATGATTTTATTGATAGTAATATGATGTTCATCTAAAAGTGACTGACTTTTGGAGTCAAGCTGATTCAAGATGGCTGCCCCATCAAACTGAAACACCGAAACAGCTCTTAACACATATTTACTGATGTTGAACTACAGCTTGGTGCAGTAGTAGTTTAAACTAATCTCCAGCACATAATCTGAGCATTACCAGATTGCACAAGATTTTGGTTTTAAATTATGTATTTAACTACAGAAGTCAACTCAGTCTGTTAGCAAAATGTCTCACAAATCATCTAATGGATTTGAACTAAACACTCTAAAAAGTATTCAACAGATGCACATCCACAACTGAACTAAGTTTAGAGTCAGTCAAGTCTGTATGTTCGCCATTCGTTTCAGAAAAGACAAAAATGGCTGCAATTCTGTGAATTTTGTCAAGTAAAATTGGATGTGGTTAGAGACAAGATTATCCATCCATCCAGCCATTATCTTCCGCTTGTTTCGAAGTCAGGTCGCAGGGGCAGCAGCTTGAGAAGGGAGGTCTAGACATCTCTTTCCACAGCCACCTCTTCTAGCTCTTCTGGGAGGACCTCAAGGCATTCCCAGGTCAAACAAGAGACAAACAATAGTCTCTCTTGCCTGTCCTGGGTATTTTCCAGGGACTCCTCCCAGTCAGGCATGCCCGAAACACCTCCCTAGGGAGGAGTCCAGGGGGTATCCTTATCAGATGCACTAACCACCTCAACTGGCTCCTCTCAATGTAGAGGAGCAGCGGTTCTACTCTGAGTCTCTCCCAGATTACTGAGCTTCTCACCCTATCTCAAAGGGAGAGTCCAGCTACCCTGTGAAGGAAACTCATTTACCACCTGTATCTGCTATCTCATTCTTTCGGTCATTACCAAGAGCTCATGACCATAGGTGAGGGTAGGAACATAGACTGACCAGTAAACAGAAAGCGTTGCTTTACAACTCAGCTCCCTCTTCACCACAATGGACCAGCACATAGTCTACAATGCTCTAGACGCTGCACCAATCCATTTGTCAATCTCACACTCCATTCTTCCCTCACTTGTGAACAAAACCCCGAGATACTTTAACTCCTCCACTTGAGATAGAACCTCACCCTCAACCTGAAGGGAGCAATCCACCCTTTTCTGGTTGAGGACCATGGCCTCAGATTTGGAGGTGAAGATTCTCATCCCAACTGGTTCACACTCGGCTGTGAACCTTTCCAGTAAGAGCTGAAGATCATGGCACAATGATACAAACAGGATCACATCATATGCAAAGAGCAGAGATGGAATCCTGAGGCCAATGAACAGGAATCCCTCCGCCCCATGACTGCAATGAGAAATTCTGTCCATAAAAATTATGACCAGAATTGATGACAATGGGCAACTCTGGCGGAGTCCAACTCCCACCCTGAACGGGTTCGACTTACTACCGAAAATTTGAACCATACTCTCGCACCTTTTATAGGGACAGAACACCCCATAGCAACGGGCCCCCAAACTCATACTCGTGGAGCACCCCCCACAGTGTACTCCGAGGAAAACGGTCAAAGGCCTTCTCCAAGTCCACAAAACACATGAAGACTGGATGGGCAAATTCCCATGACCCCTTGAGGACCCTAGTAAGGATAAATAACTGGTCCAATGTTCCACGGCCAGGACTGAACTTGCATTGTTCCTCTTGGATCTGAGGTTTGACTAATGATCTGACTTGCTTCTCTAGTATCCCTGAATAGACATTAACAGGGAGGAGAGTAATGCCCCTGTAACTGGAGCACACCCTCTGGTCCCCCTTTTTGAAGAGGGGAACCACCACCTCAGTCTGCCAGTCCAGTGGCACTGTCCCAGATGTACACACATTACAAAGGCATGTCAACCAAGAAGCCCCACAATATCCAGAGCCTTAAGGAAATCAGGGCTAATCTTATCCACCCCCAGAGTCCTGTTGTGTGGAGCTTTTTAACTACCTCAGCAACCTCAGCCAACGTTATGGATAGATCAACCCCAAAGTCCCCTGACTCCGCTTCCACCATAGAAGATATGCCAGTGTGATTGAGAAGGTCCGAGAAGTATTCCTTCCACCTCCCGACGACATCACTGTTTGAGGTCAACAGCAATTCACTTTCACTGAATATAG
>JBBPBX010009497.1:0-11882 GCA_038048925.1 Garcialebias charrua | reverse complement strand
CTAATAAGGCTGGAGAGGTTAGGATAGACTCAGAGTGCCTGGAGGCTCTGGAACCCTGGAGGGATATGTCCCTTTTCACGGAAGGGGTCCCACTGGGAAGGGTGTCATCTCATGTGGTCATCACGACGGATGCCTCAAAAACAGGACGGGGAGCGCTCTGTAGAAATCAGAATGCCCGTGGCCTTTGGAACGAACAGGAAGCAAGACTGCACATCAACTTCCTGGAATTGTTGGCCGTACTCCTGTCGTTAAATCACTTCTTCAATAAAGGTCTGATTGCTAGGCAACATATCCTGGTGAAATCGGATAACAGGACCACAGTGTCCTTTATCAACAGAGAGGGAGGGACAAGGTCCCAGGCCCTCCTCGGATTGGCGCAGAGGATGCTTACATGGTGTGCTTCCACTGTACACGCGTAGTCTCCAGGTCTCACAGACTGGAGAACTTGCCGCAGTGTAAGCATCTTGAACTGAAATGTTTTAATCCTTTTGTTGAGAGCCCTGAGATCCAGAATTGGTCTCAGGGAATGATCCTATTTGGGCACCAGGAGGTACTTGCTGTAGTGGCCAGAGCGTAGCTTGTGTCCTGAGACCAAACTAATCACTCCCTTTTGCAACATAGTTGAAACTTCCTCCCTCAGCACGTGTGCACGTGTAGGGTTGGTTTTAGATTGCAGCACCCCTGTGAAGCGGGGCGGTCTTTTTGAGAATTGTAACTTGAGCCAATGACATATCGTTGTCATGACACAATCATTTGGTAGACATGCCTTTTAGGCCTGCGCATGCGTGCTAAGCTTGGACGGCATGTTACATTGCTGCCCGTTGCACTTTAGCGTCAGTGGGGTGACCTTTGACCCTCCTCGCACTTCTTTGGGCAAGCTGGTCGGCCCAACAGAAGATATTGCGAGATCTGGCCGCCCTTGGCAGAGCTTGTGTATCTTGTTGCGGTTCATAGTTTGACCACATGGTTTGTTTATAAAAATGGGACTCGAATCAAGAACCAGGGCAGTTTGTGCTTTGGTACTTTTATTTTTGTACATGTCTGAAACAGTGTTTGTTTTGCTTACACATGCAATAGCCGAGCCATGTTTGGTACGTACACATATGCCGCTCGCTCCTCGTAATTTTTTACAAGGGGAGACTAAGCTCAAGAGGTTAGGTTCCCGTACCACATGGGCGGGCAAACCTGTAAAATTATCAGTTCGTCCTGTTTCATCAGGTCCGAGTCTGCTTTCCGCATGGGGACACTGGGGAGGTCCTTGGCCAACCCTGAAAGGTTCCACAGTTACCCGTGGGTCTCTTCCGTGGTAGGCCACGCGTGTTTTCCTTTTGGGGGAAGAGTCCCGTCTACTCGATCGGGTGCTGGAGGAAAGTTGACCTCTGGTTTTCTGGGAGGTCCGACAGAGTTAGCCAAAGATGGCGCTGGGCGACAACTATTTCCGCCATTGCCTTACCTTGAGAAATGGCTATTGTCCCCATCATGCAGAGCACGAGGTCCGAGGCATGACGGGCCTCTTCCATCGCTTCCGTTGCGGCTTGCTCGTCTTTTGCTACCTGGATATGTTGCAGTTTCTCCGCCAGGTACGCCTGTACCATGGTTGATGCCAAAGCTGGGCACCGCTAATTAAAAAATTAGTTCCACAATTTCTAAAACGCTTATTAATTTTTTTAGGTCCACAATTTCAAAAGCACAAATGTCTTATGAAAATTAGGGGAAGCTAATCTAATCCGCTATTTATATATTATGTTATTATATATATATATATATATATATATATATATATATATATATATATATTATATATATATATATATATATATATATATATATATATATATATATATATATATATATATATATATATATATATTTATATATAGCCGGCAGCGTTATCAATATTTGCACTACACTGCCAACTGAAAAGTAACAAAAATGATCCTAAAAGGATGAAATTACAAAAATCAAAGGATTTATTTAATACTTTACGTACATATATTCTATTCGGCCACGAAATTAACAAAAAATAGAATGATCTTTTAATCCCTAAAACCACGTTTAAATCTCAAATACACGGGTGTGTCGCCACCGCATTTATACATAGTAACCCAAATACATGAAACTAACGACTCGCCGTCGAATGGTCGACACAAAACGCACAATAAAATCCTCCGGCCACGTTAATTTGGCTTGAAACAGCGGGGTTCTCTACGGATTATCCATTAGTAACCCAGCACTACCGGCAGACACAGCGTTAGCGTCTATAGGTAGTCAACAGATTTAATGAAAAGTAACTAAAATACATAAAAATAACGACTCACCGTCGCGTGGTCGACACAAAACCCTCAATAAAATCATCCGGCCACGTTAATTTGGCTTGAAACAGCGGGGTTCTCTACGGATTTATGAAGACACCGAGCGCAGCCAGCTAGCCACAGAAGCCCCTTCAACTCTGACCCGGAAGATGTAAAGATCATGGAATAGTCCATTTTTCAGAGTCAGAGTCAGAGTCAGAGAGTCTTTATTGTCATTTGCACCGCATGTGGTACATGAGATGAAAACGAGATTATGTACACGAGGTCCCAGTTACATCCAACAACAAATGAAAGAGAAAAACAGTAATAACATCTAGAACTAACTAAGAAAAACATCAACTAGTAATACACAGCAGCACGAACATGAGTTTGTATGAGCAGATGGTCACAGATGAACACAGATGAATACAGCAACAAGAAAACAGATCAGCATCAGTATGATGTGATATTTTGCAGTGTTTATTTTTTATTTTATTTTTATTTATTCATGAGTCTAACAGCCTCAGGGTAGAAGCTGTTCCTCAGTCTAGTGGTTCTACACTTGATGCTCCTCAACCTCCGTCCTGAGGGGAGTGGGGCAAAGAGTGAGTGTGCTGGATGAGTGAGGTCTTTCATGATGCAGGTGGCTCTTTTCCTGCATCTGGAGGTGTAAATGTCTGTGATGGTGGGGAGACTGACTCCAACAGACTTCTGTGCAGCCTTCACCACTCTCTGCAGAGCTTTCCTCTCTTCAACTGTGCAGCCTCCATGCCACACGTTGATGCTGGAGCACAGGATGCTCTCCACTGCACACCTGTAGAAGGAGGTGAGGACTGGGCTGCTCAGACCAGCTCGTCTCAGCCGTCTGAGGAAGTAGAGTCTCTGATGACCTTTCTTGATCAGGCTGGTGGTGTTGTTGCTCCAGCTGAGGTTATCATTCATGTGTACACCCAAGTATTTGTAGCTGGAGACCACTTCCACTGCAGACCCACCTATTTTCAGTGGGGCATGGGTGTGTTTGTTCCTTCTGAAGTCCACAATCATCTCCTTTGTCTTCTTCACATTCATGTGAAGATTGTTCTCTTTGCACCAGCTCTCCAGGTGTTCCACCTCCTGTCTGTAGCTGGACTCATCATTGGACTCATCACCATTTTAGTAGGGGGATAAAGAAATAGACCGTTTTTTTAATTGCGTATTTAATGAACGTTTTCATCGTAACTATAATTATTTTTATGTTAAATGTACATTAACAAGCAGGATCAATGTTAGTTATGTAGGTGACTGCACGGGGCGAGGCGGGGCCGGGGCCACTGCTGAAATGGGACCCCCAGGCATTTACCTACATGGTCTGTTCTCAGCTCTGCCCCCCTTCCCCTCACACCCTTCCTCCTTTCTGCTGTTTACGGTGGGGAAAAAGGTAAAAACAAGCAGCATAAGAGCTTGTAAATAAGTTTATTGGTTTTTACTGATAGATAATTAGTTATTAGCGGTACTGCATTTTAAATAAAAATAGCACAAATCCGCTTATGAATTATAAAAGTTAGTCAATTCACAAAAACGCTAACAAAAAGTTTAGGTCCACTGTAAGCGGAATAGCGCTTTAGCGCTCCCTAGCGGTCTGGCGCCCACCACTGGTTCATGCATTCATTGCACGAGCCGCGAGGCCCTGAGTCTTGTAGCACTTCTCGAGTTGTTTCTCCGAAGCGTGGTAAGTCCTGCTAGGTAGCGTAGGTTTCGTCCCCGTGGCTGCGGGGGCCAGGTGAGCCGCCAGAGTCTCCTCAATCGGGGGTGCATTGGCGAGGCCTGCTGTCTCCATTCCTGCAATGTCAAGGAGTCGGGATAATGGCAGCATGATGGAAGCCCCGGGTTCCGTCCAGGAGCATTTAAACTCCATGAGGAAGTCCGAAAAAATGGGCATTTTTTGCGACGTTGTCAGCTGTTTCACATAGAAGTAGCTTCCTGCCAGCCTTGTAGCCTGATGGCGAGGTGTGGGGTCTGGCCACGTGACCTGCAGGGCATCTGCCGCCCTACGACACAGGTCGAACAGAGCAGGTACCGACAAGTCCGGTTCCGGGAGAATGTGCGTCAGGTCCTAGGAGGAGCTCACGGTTTCTCCCTTGTCACCAAATTCGGCTTCTTGGTCAGACACTTCAGGCGTCGAGTCCTCTGCAGCCACTGAGGAGTCCGACATGTTGTCCTCTCCGACTCGGCCGTTGCATTCCAGGTCCACGTTTTCGGGCTCCGGTTCATGAGGGGGCACTATAGTGCGATGTGCGACCTTGAGCACTGCGTTCCTAGCCATGGATTTGGCCAACGCGTCAGCTCGTCGTCTCCTCACTGCTGCCGACATCCGATGGCAGTGAGGGTAGGACTCGGGGAATTCCAGTGCCTTCCTCATGTGTAGAATCCCTAGGCAGACAGGACAGGCCTCGTGGGTGTCTGTCACTGAGAGGGAGTAACCGCAGCCGCTGGGGCATGGGCGCGAGCGAGGACTCATCATCTTTGTTTTCCTCCTCTTTGTCTTTCGTTTTCCCTTCTCGGGAGCCATGTCCAGCGAGAAGCGTCGAAGTTGATCCTAGTTTTCTTTTGTTCGAAGCCATCTTCTCCGTCGTTCTGCTTTCGCTGGTTAGCCTGCTAAATGGTTAGCAGGAAGTTGTGACGTAGTTAGCGCCGTTGAACGAAAAGCTGCGGAAAGAAGAAAAAACTTTGAAGGTGAGTAGAAAAATGCTGGGCTAGCCTTCGCCAGCCCAGCAGTACGCAGGAAAAATTCTCTGTACGCTCAGTGTAGGGAGCAAGCTCACCTCAGTCAAGCGATGCGACAACAGAGAAGTCCCACGAAGTTCAGGTGTTAAGCGAGGTGAAGGGCAAAAAAGAGAAAGATGGAGGGGCGCAAGCGCTTAAGTACCCAGAGGGTGGGGCCTCTGGCGCGGCGGTGACGTCCCTAGCCGTAANCAATTTCTCCCTCTACGCATCAGGATCTATAACTTTGCACTGCCCAGAACAAGAAAAATTAAAATAAAAAAATAATTAAAATAATTACCTCTATTCTAACACACAGCAAAACTCCTATCCTTTGAATATCTTGCACCAAAAACATTAAGGTTTACGTGCATTCTCCGTTAAATCCAAATCCAGAAAATCTCCTCTTGTACATTTATATTTCAAATCCCTCAGCAACAGGGAACATTGGTATACAGCTTATTTGTGATATATGTCATTTTTCCTTCCAATCCCATGACGGACAGCCATTCTGAATGTTTTCGTGTTCAGGCTCAAAGAGCAATGAGGTCAGGTCGTGTGTGAGCAAGCTGTCACATGACTGTCATGTACTGTAGGTACGTGACATCTATTGTAGTTTTATATTAAAATTTTGTGCACTGGAGATGTGGGATCTTTACTCCCTGACACACACACAGTCAAGTAGTCAAATTACCTTTTTTAAGCATAATTTTACTAACCATAACTAAACATATTAGAAATAATAAAATGGTAATATTAATTAACATATTGCTTGTACATATAGTAGCAAGGTAAGAACTGTAATGACAGGGGTCAACACTTGAAAACAATTTTTCTGAATGTATTGCACTAAAAACTGCTGTGTTCAAAACAAAACAATTTTGCCTCTTTTCCACCGCTCGGCTCGGCTCGGGTTGGATCGGCTCAGGTCGGCTCAGTTCGGGTCGGGTCACATCTATGTTCTGTTTCCACAGCTTTTTTGTACCCCTTCTGTGGGCGGGGTCCAGAATCCTACTCGTCTTACCACATGGTGGCAGTAGTGTTCCTCAAGCTATTTACTACAGTACTAGCCACCACTAGAAGAAGAACACAATAAAGACTTTGTTTCACATATTATCAATTCTATCAAAAACCACAAAGCTGATATTTTTCAAAAAAATCTAGTGTGATCACAACATGTTCATATACGAAATGTATCCTGTTGGAGTTATTTGAAATAAAATTCAATGTTTTATAGACATAAATGTGTCAACCTACGTCCATTATTTTCTACTTTGTTTCACATATTATCAATTCTATCAAAAACCACAAAGCTGATATTTTTCAAAAAAATCTAGTGTGATCACAACATGTTCATATACGAAATGTATCCTGTTGGAGTTATTTGAAATAAAATTCAATGTTTTATAGACATAAATGTGTCAACCTACGTCCATTATTTTCTACTTTGTTTCACATATTATCAATTCTATCAAAAACCACAAAGCTGATATTTTTCAAAAAAATCTAGTGTGATCACAACATGTTCATATACGAAATGTATCCTGTTGGAGTTATTTGAAATAAAATTCAATGTTTTATAGACATAAATGTGTCAACCTACGTCCATTATTTTCTACTTTGTTTCACATATTATCAATTCTATCAAAAACCACAAAGCTGATATTTTTCAAAAAAATCTAGTGTGATCACAACATGTTCATATACGAAATGTATCCTGTTGGAGTTATTTGAAATAAAATTCGAATTTTTATAATTTATTTTCGTTGTGCAAACACAGGTTTTGGAAAAAGTCAAAGCGAAACTACTTTAAATGCAGCACATTTGACCATACGTGACAATATTAAAGCGTGGTTAAGCTCAGGAGCCCTCGTACTATTAAAGTCAGCTATGAAATATATTTTATATCTGTTCATTGAGCTACATTTAAAGACATAAAGCCGCCCGCGCGCCGCGTGTTGCTCGTGGCGAACCTATTTTTTTAAAATCCTGCAGTTTTGAGCAGTACGTGATTTTATTAAGGACACGTTCAGCTGAAGACCCATCTTTGCTATAAATTTAAAAAATAATAATTGTTTTTACCGTGTTTATCATGTAAAAGTCCTGCAGTGATCGCGTCCCTCGCTTCCGTAAAAACAGCTCTCGTCTCCTCCTCCCTCCTTCCGGAGCGGGTGAGCTCGCCTCAGTACCCCTCTGAAAGCAGCCCGAAAATCTCAGGAAATCTCGCGCGGCTTAGCACGGAATATCCGGTGGAAAAGGATGAAAGGGGGTCTCTGCGACGCACATATGACGTAACATCCGACCCGAGCCGACCGGTGGAAAAGGGGCATTTGTAACCCAGAGCCAGGCCCAATTTGGACCAAACCATCGAACAAACGTTGGGCAGTTCTGACTCTGCAAGGTTGGGTTATCAGGTCAAGCCATCATTCTGTGTTGAGTTTTATACCTAAAACTTGCCTGAAGGTAAAGCTTTCTTAAATGACTTGGGTGGCCCCCAGGGTGGCCAAAGATTAAGCCACCAAATGGCCATCAACTGGTGCCACCTTGCACCTTGTGGTGGATCCACCTATTATCCCATTATCCACCTATTCCTATACACAGTGTAGTTCCTAACCACTTGAATATCTTGCACCTAAAACATTAAGGTTTGCATTCCCTGTTCAATTCCAGTCCCGAAAAACACTCATCTAAACTACAAACATTCACCTGTTAAATCCCTCAAGGATGGGGTACATCAGTGTACTAATAGTTTTGCTTTAACATTCAGTTTTTGTTCCTCCATTTTCAATTTCTCAGTGCACTGAACAAAAATATTAATATACATAAAATTCAATTGGTAACATGACTTGTCTAAGGTAGGGAAGCCAGCAGATTTTGTTGAGTCTTCTTCACTTCATCACAGTCTCCCATCCTGAGCAAGCACAGTGGCAACAGTGGAAAGGAAAAACTCAATTTTAACAGGAAGAAACCTCCAGCAGAACCAGACTCAGGACAAGCGGCCATCTACTTTGACCGGCTGGATTTGAGAGGAACAGGATGGAGAAATGGACACAGAATGGCAGGTCCAGAATGGAGATGAGCAGGTCATTTTCTAGGAAGAAAGACAAATAAATAAATAAATAAATAAATAAATATGTTAGACACAAATAATCACAAACACAAATTATTCATTTATATTAATTTTTAACTATTCATTTGACTTAATGCGGTCCATTTGTCCCCTAGTCATCTAAGCCTATAGCAGCATAGGATAAAGGATCGGTCAGTAAAGCTCAGGAAACCCAAACCAACCCTAACTATGGGATTTATCAAAAAGTAAATACTTAAGTCTAATAAGACAAGAAAGTTCATGCTCAGTAATCCAGGTATCAAATCAAATAATTCTCAATCAGGTCATCTGGACAGTTGTACTGGACAGACATCTTGTTTACGACTTGGTGGGGGAACAGTGTGCTGGAACTACTCTGACCGATGAAGCCCTCTGGAGTGAGGGTGAAACGTTTCTACTAAAAAGAAACTGTCCAGATGAACTGATTGAGAATTATCGGACTTAAGTCAAATCTTAAAACTGGACAATGGCCCTCATGCACGAACCATTCGTACGCACAGATTTGTTCTTATACTGTGCGTACGAGTGATTTAGGATCATTTGTGGCATCCAACAATGTTTTCGTATCCTAGGATTTTTTCAGATACGAACAAAATTTACGTGTGGTCCCGACCTGTCGTATATTTTAGGAGCGTCAGTCTGCTGTCATCCAGACGGCCTTTTCTCCACTAATAACTTTATATTTCGTTATTTAGAAAATATTTTGAGTTTAAAAACAATTAAATGCAACCACACATATTGGTTTAATTAAAGCGGCTTCAACACCCCCCCCCCCCACGTCCACCACCTTGCGCCACCCGCGCGTGACCCCCCGCGCCACTCATGTCGACCACCGTGTGCCACGCAACGCGCCCCGCGCAACCACGCCACGCGCCCCCCCCGCGCCACTCATGTCGACCACCGTGTGCCACGCAACGCGCCCCGCGCAACCACGCCACGCGCCACTGTCGACACACACACACACACACACACACACACACACACATACACAGCGCCGCTGCAGAGACAGGGGAGAAAAAAGCGAAACCAGCTTATTCAGTTGTTTCATGTCATTTTTAATATAAACTGCCTGTTGACTGTGGGCGCTCACTGATGTCATCTGTATTCTGTGTGGGTCTGCGCTCAGATCCGGGGCTGACACTATGATCAAAGGCGAGTCAATTTTAATTCGCCAAACGCGTTTGTGTGTTTTCTGACGCATAAAAGCCGGAATGAATGGACACTTCCTGCTCGCGGTGGCAGGAAACTATATCCTTATATGGTGTTTTGAGGGGTGGGAATTATGTAAATAACCTCCCGCGTGCACGAGCAGGTGAATAGAACAGGTGGGATTCATCATTATTTACACAGCTCATATACACACATTTCCTGACGATAGAAGACTTTGTTGGATCTGACGTGGCATGTTCGTACGAACACTTCGTACGAACAAAAGTAGGAGAAATTTAGGATAAAAATACGAACATTTTCGTGCATGAGGGCCAATGTGTCAGCCTCACAGACAGAAACTGGAAGTTGGTTCCACAAGAGAGGAGCCTGAGAACTGAAAGATCTTCCTCCCATCCTTCTTTTGGAAACTTTAGGAACCACAAGTAAACCTGTAGTCTGAGAGCGAAGAGCTAAGTTAGGAAAATATGGAACAATAAGGTCTGTAATATAAGATGGATACGGACTGTAATATACTGTACAGGGAACCCCCGACCTACGACCCCACCGACCTGCGAACCACGGGACCTACGAACGGGTTAAAGTAGAATAATGTCATCGACGTACGGCAGAAAATATGTGACCTACGAACGAACCAAGTTAAAAATATATAATCGACCTACGGCACACGACCTACGAACGAGCCCCATTACAGGTATATAATCGAGCTACGGCGAAACTGCGTCACAAAACGGCAATCGGCGAGGTGGGGGAGGGGATTGCCTTTGGCTGTTGCTGGTTGGGCATGGGCGTGACACTGCGCATGGCAGTGGAAAAGTACCGCCAGCGAGAGGGGGGGGCTGGGCTTCTGGCGGATGTACACACAGCCGCAGTGCAGCTGGCGGCGGAGGGATCCGTACAGGTAAAGCGGTAACTATTTAAAGGGCTGCGGCCATTTTGTGCCTCGTGGTTTTCCACGGTGATTGATGGGAGAAGACACTTACGAACAGTTACAGCGAACAAAGAACGAAGAACACGACAAAAAAAAAAACGTACGAAGAACCTACGAGCAGGTACAGTACATTTACAGTAAATTTATATCAGTTTTAGACTAAAGCCAACGTTAGCACACGTTAGAATTAATTTTAATTTGTGCTCCATAGGAGTTAGCATTTAGCTAATAGTCGACGCGACGACGACACGAGTTGTCCACGGGTCATCGAACGGGCAGGTACGGCCCAGTACTAAATGAAAAAATATTTTTAGACGAAAGCAAACGTCAGCATTCATTTTTGAACGTTAGCATTAATTTAAATTTTTGCTCCTTAGGAGTTAGCACGTTAGCTAATTGTGACGAGAACGACAGGAGTTGTCCACGGGTCATCGAACGGGCAGGTACGGTCCAGTACTAAATAAAAAAATATTTTTAGACGAAAGCAAACGTCAGCATTCATTTTTGAACGTTAGCATTAATTTTAATTTTTGCTCCTTAGGAATTAGCACCTTAGCTTGATCAAGAATGGCTCCGAAGAGACCTGCAAAGTCCGCGGACGCGGCACAGGGGAAAAAACCTCGTCGTACCATAACGCTGGAGACGAAGGCAAAAATAATAAAAATGTCCGATCAGGGCATGACTCCCTCTAAAATTGGAGAGGCGCTAGGGTTGCCGAGGTCAACTGTGGGGACAATAATGGCGGACAAAGAACGCATTTTGCAGCAGGTGCGTGCTTCAGCCCCCATGAAGTCCACCATCATTACCAAGCAAAGGACGGGGAGAATAGTCGAGATGGAAAGGTTGCTTGTCCTCTGGCTGGAGGACAACACACAGCGCAGAATACCAGTTGGGATGTCTGTGATTTGTGAAAAGGCAAAGATGATTTATGACAGGCTGCAGGAACTAGGGTTGACTGGGGTAGGTGCAGGGGAGCAGGGGGGTGCGGGGGGGCAGGGGGCTGCACAGAGCGATCCGGGTCAAGGGTCGTCCTCCCAGAGCGATCCGGGTCAAGGGTCGTCCTCCCAGAGCGATCCGGGTGAAGGGACGTCCTCCCAGAGCGATCCGGGTGAAGGGACGTCCTCTCAGAGCGATCCGGGTGAAGGGACGTCCTCCCAAAGCGCTGGAGGAGGGACTTCGAGCAGCACATCAGGGGAGTTTAATGCCTCCAAAGGATGGTTCGATCGTTTCAGGAAGAGAAACAACTTCCACAACATCAGAGTGCAGGGTGAGCACTTTAATTTCTCATTTTTCTTTTTTAATAATGCAGGTACAGTACAGTACAGGTAGTCCTCGACTAACGAATATTTTTTTTTCCATTTTATTACAGTGTGTTACAACAGCTTAACCATGTCATTTTGTGTGCATTTAAACAGGAGAGGCAGCAAGCGCTGACCACGAGGCAGCTCAGGCATTCCCAGCACAACTGGCTGAGATCATCAGGGATGGCAGGTACACTGCGCAGCAAGTGTTCAATGTGGATGAGACAGGGCTGTTCTGGAAGCGTTTGCCAGACAGGACGTACATCAGCAAGGAAGAACGAACCGCACCCGGCCACAAGGTCGGCAAGGAGCGTTTGACCTTGCTGGTGGGGGGCAATGCTGCG
>JBBPBX010009496.1:39300-52194 GCA_038048925.1 Garcialebias charrua | reverse complement strand
TATTATATATATATACGGAGCACAGGAGGAGGTCAGAAGGGGCTAATATGCTAACTATGGATTGCTGGACCGCACGTGGAAATACAGGAGACCTTATTGTTTTGCGCGGAGGGACAGCTGAGCAACGAGCTAACATGCCAACAGACGTTGCTGTAAACACTGTGAAGCTGCAGGAAGCTCACCAGCTCCCAGTAAGAAATTAACTATTTTTTTCCCCCTTCATTATGGCTTTGAATGTATGTGTTTTTTGATAATTATGTAGGGTAATGTGTTAGGATAGGCGAAGTGCTTGATAAAAATACAGTACTGTATGTATGAGGGGCCGTTTGGATGTATGAGGTGCATGTATGAGGTGCCGTCTGAACGTATTTTCCGACTTACGGCGATTTCCGTCTTACGAACGGGCATAGGAACGGAACTCTGTCGTAAGTCGGGGACCACCTGTAGTCCAAATATTCTATACATATATTTTCTTAGTATTATTCGAATGGCAAAACAAGTTGGATCAATGCAATTGAAAGTGTCAAAATTGATTGATAAGTACAACTTTACATTCTGAAGGCCAGAATTTACTTCTTAAAGGACATGTTGCATAATGCATCAGAATACTAACTACATCTCAGGAACAATTCAGCTACTTGTTATCCATTTCTTTAAACCAGAGTAGTTTTCACAAGAAGAAAATGGGTGCAAAATGGATAATCTGTGCTTCATTGGCCACGTGACACAAAACAGCATCTCTGATTGATTAATTTAATGTTTTTTTTTCTTCAGGTGCTTCTGGCTAACTTATCTGAAAATGAGCACAGGGTATGTTCAATGAAGAGTGAAAACTCAGAGAAAAGATGTGGTGAAAACTCAAGTAATGAACACAAATGGGAGTTGTTTATAGGAGGAATGAGACCTAATGTCAGGCTACATTTAAGTATAAACTCTGTTGAAACAGAAAAGCAGCTTAACTGGCTATGTTAATTAACATGGAAGATGTTTGCCTGGGCATAGCAAGAGAAGCAAAGATGCAATCAATTAAATTAATAATGCCTCAGTACTTTTAAGCTATGTGGCATTAGTGCTTCCACAGTTGTGCAGGCCTGGGGACTGCTGCTGAAAACAACAATAAAAGTTCATCAAATAACTAAATGTCTTCCACGCAGAATCTGTTTAATGTGTTTTTGAAGCTTATGTACAGTAGCATACGTTGTTGTTTCAAAACATATTCTGAAACATGTCACCCAGAACCAAATAATTTCTTACCTATTCTGAGAGACATACTGACATACTGTAGTTTTTTCCTCTCTTTAGAATAGTTAAATTAGTTTATGAAAATCATTTTCAAAAGCACTCTAAATTTTTGCTAATGAGTGTTCACACAATAGATGGTCCAGCTAGCTTGAAAAGACAAACATCAATAACAATGTAAGTATACTTTTGTAGTGTATTGGAGTGCATTTAGAGATCCATTTAAACAAACAAAAAAAACATTTATTTACGGTACATAAATTTAACTACCACTATTGTCAGAATATATCAATCAGAGGCAGTGAGTAGAAAATGAATTGCAGACAGGTACAGGGAGGGCCTGTCTTTCCACTCAGCAACTGAAGGGATAATTGGAAGAATTTAGCTTACTCAAGGACTTTCAGTCAGTCTAAAAGATCTTGGCAAAACGTCAGAGACTTCAAGTGGGGAAAGGGGTTACCACCACTGTTTACAGTAGGGATGTAGGGCTGCTGACCTCAGCTAAGGATATATTCCAGTGGTGGGAGATGACGTTTGAGGATCTTAACTTGTCTAAAAAGACTTTGTAAGGAAAGCAGAAGATGGAGTGTTTGGAGTTTGGGGAGGGATTTCCCTATTGCTGGAGATGAGGTCAAAGAGGTACCGGTAGTTAACACTTTGGTGGTAGAGGTCCATGGAGGGATGAGATTCACTCTGAGGCCCTCAAGGCCTATCCATCCTAAGCTTTAGGGTGCAAGGGACTTTTCCAGTCTTTTGGAACTTCACCAAGGCTGCCTTTTGTTACCTGTGAGGGAACAAGGGACCTGAAAAAGTTACAGACAGATTGGAGGTAGTGTTGTGGTTCTTGTACCAGTCTGTAGTCATGAATATGATGCTTTCATAACATCCGGATTTAATTACTGCAATGTGTTTCTATTAAAAATCAGTCAGACCTCCATTGCATGTTTACAGCTGGTTCAAAATGCTGCAGCCCAATGTTTGACAGGTACAGGCAAAACAGAGCACATTACACTAGTTCTGGCCTCCTGGTTCACTTTCAATTCATTTTAAAATGCTTCTGTATGTTTTTAAATATCTGAACAGTTCTGCCCACTCCTATCTCGCTGATCTGCTGCAGCCATATGTCCCACAGCGCTCTCTGAGGTCGGCAAACCAGACGCTTTTATTGGTTCCAGTTACCAGTACTCGTTTTAAACTCAGAGGTAACAGGGCTTTCTCTATTGCAGGTCAAAAACTGTGGAATGAGTTTATGTGTATGTTTATTAAATTTGTTCTTTTTTTTTTTTTTACAAAATAAACAATACAAGACAATCCCATAAATGATAATGTACAAAATATAAAAAAATGAAAGGTAGCAGAAAGAAGAATAAATCTTATTATATCTGCCCCTTTTCTCCAACAATCAGATTAAACAATAATAATCTTCAACCAACAGTACAAAATGACTAACTCTTTCTAATTTTCTAACTAATACAATACACATTACGCTATTTCATATATTTTTTTAACACATTCGTTTTGATCATTTTCTTAAATGTAAACATTGACTTGGCATTTTTAACTACATTCTCCAAGCCATTCCATAATCTAATTCCCTGGATTGAGGTAGAACGTCCCTTCAAACTAGTTCTGAATTGTGGTTTTACAAACATCTCTGTCCCCTTAAGATTATAACAACTTTGTCTTTTAACAAAATGCATTTGGATATTTAAAGGTAATGCATTATTTTGAGCCCTATACATAACTGATAAAATATTATAGTCTACCAAATCATGGAACTTCAATAACTTCAGTTGATAAAATAATGTACTTGATGGATGACGGTAATGTTTTCTAGTGATAATTCTTACAGCTCTTTTCTGTAATACAAAAATAGGCTTTGTGATTGTTTTACACACATTCCCCCAAACATCAATACAATAGATTAAGTGTGGAACAATGATTGTGTTATACAACAAATACAGAGCTTTATCATTCAATAGGTCTCTGACTTTGTACAGTACTGCAATCGATTTAGCTATTTTTATTCTTACAGAATTTATGTGTTGTTTCCATGTCAGTTTGTCATCAATGATAACACCCAAAAACTTCACCTCACTCACTCTACAAATCTCAACATCCTCAATTTTGAGTGGAACATCAACAGTTTTCTTTTTATTACCGAATATCATGTAATTAGTTTTTTCTAGATTTAATGATAATTTATTTATTTTAAACCAAGTTTGTATCTTGACAAATTCTGTCTTTATCAATTCCAACATTTGTTCTATATCTTCACCTAAACAGAAAAATGTGGTATCATCAGCAAAAAGTACACATTTAAGGAGTCCTGACACATTTACCAAGTCATTCACATATAAAATAAATAGCTTTGGTCCAAGTACAGAGCCTTGGGGAACTCCACATGTGATATTACAGAGGTCAGATCTTACATCATTTATTTGTACAAATTGTTTCCTATCTTTCAAGTAGCTAGATACCCACTGTAATGCTGGTCCTCTAATACCATATTTGTTCAGTTTTTCAAGGAGAATGGTGTGATCAATAGTATCAAATGCTTTTTTTAAATCAACAAAAATACTGATACAATATTGTTTTTGATCGACAGCAGTAGTTATTTGTTCCATTAATTCCATGAGAGCCATTGATGTAGAGTTTTTTGCTCTAAACCCATACTGACTGTTGCTTAGAATATTTTGTTTATCTATAAATTGATCTAGTCTGTTTACAAATAGTTTTTCAAGAATTTTTGAAAACTGTGGTAACAAGGATATAGGTCTATAATTGTTGAACACACATTTATCACCATTTTTAAAAAGAGGAACTACCTTAGCTACTTTCATATTATCTGGAAATATTCCTGTTGAAAATGATAAATTACATATGTATGTGAACGGCTCAATAACATGGCTCATTATGTCCTTTACAAACATCATATTCATGTCCACCCAGTCCCTTGATCTCTTGTCTGTAAGATTTTTTACTACATTCATTATTTCCTCTTTGTTGGTTCCATTTAGAAAAATACTATTTGCACAACCTTTAATTGAATGGATCACATAATGAGTTACCACTAGGCAGGCTCCCTCTCTCGCTGTTTTTAAGTTTTGTTTAAAAACACACTTTTATTCCCTGGTTTTTGACACTGTGTGAGTTGATATTAACTTCTGTATTCTATAATATTAGCCATTTAGTCCTTATCTTTACCTCTGTGTGATCTATGTATTTTATCCTGTGTACTTTGCTTGTTTTGTTTTTGCTGTACAGCACTGTGGTTGGTCTTGTTGTGGTTTCAAGTGATTTATAAAGTGGTATGGCATGACAGAAAGATAAGTCAACATTCAACTCTGCATTACAACAGAATAATGATTAGATGATGACAACGTTGCAACAAACTGTGACTGGGTGAATTGCAAATTAATAAAGACTTAAAAATTGTGAGAACTCCTGGAGAGGACAGAGTAGAAAAACAATAACACAAATATTAAGAAACAAAAGTATATTTATTTATTTATTCCATCTGACTTGTGAGTGAAACGTTAGGACTCACGGGGCAGCATCAAATGTTCATTTAGACTTGGACAAGCATGGGCTGGATAGAAAATTCAGTACCGGTATTTATTTAAAGATGTGTATACTGTTGATTTGTTGGAATGAGAAACTTGAATCTATGAAAGCTTTGTTTGTTATACTTTGTTAAAAAAAAAAATAATTAAAAAAAAAAGCGTTTGTTTTTTTCTCTCTTTTTGTTTTCTATTGTTTATTGTTAGTTTGTTTATTGTTTAATGAAATTCTATCACTGCTGTTCATTGTTCTTTAGTTTTAGCAGGTCACTTTCGTAAATGAGCCCATGAGGTTCAAAAGATTTACCTGACTAAATAAAGGTTGAATGAAAAAAAGCAAAAGAGTTGGTTTTACTTGTGAGCTCAAAATTATTTACATTAAAACATACTGATATATCAAACATAATAAGCAGTTACAGTAATGCCAGTTTTAAACGTAATTTATGTTATTGTTGAGCTTCTTCTATAAGTGATACATTCTGTTTTATAAGAAAATAAACAGAACTTGATCATTCCTAACACATTCTAGTTCATGATTTCTGCAAAGGGTCTGGTTGCATCATGCTGCCCCTGATTTGAATGGTCTTCCTATTGATTACAGCAGGATGGGAGCTTTGCAAAGGTTATAAAATTCATTAAATAAGAATCCCATTCTTAAAGCACAGTTTGAAGAGCATTATGTATAGTCCATGCTCAACCCTGACATTACAGTAAACAAAACAAATATAACATAACATGTTGGGGGGGGGGGGGTGTAAAAATATGGCTTGTGTGCAAGCTCAAAGGTATCTGATACTTGACAAACACCCCACTCACCTGAGGGCTATGTCACACCTGGCAAATTAAAGAAATCATAGCAAGGTTAATTCTGTATTCACTGCCAATAACTGGCTAAGTGCTGTTGCAGTAAGCAATTTCCCACATTGTGTCTGGGAGCTGAGGGTACACTTCCTACAGGGCTGCAATGTGCAGATAGGGCAGTCTTTGCTGAAATTCCATTGTAGCGTAGAGCAGCATTTTCTACACCAATTTCTGCCTTTAACTCTTGAAAATGGAGAACAGCCCACACTGCTACATTGTATACTGTTGCCTTCTGGCCTTAACTCAAGGTGTGGGCCAGATGCAGGGGTAAGATCTCACTGTGTGGAGGGCCTGTTTGACAAACATGCTATAAGTCTGCCTTGATCCATAAACCCTACCTTGCTCCCTGGCTGTCAATCTTAGATTGCTAAAATCCAGAGAGAAGGACTGGGCCAAAAGAGCTGCAAGTCATCTCTGATTGGATGTTCATTCAACGCAGCAACTTGTAGAGTAACCTTACTGTTACTTTCACTGCTTAAATATATGGCTAAATGCAGTGTGTACATTTAGGTGCTACTCTGCTTTAGGAAATACTATTTTTTTCTCCCTAGCTACAACCACAGGCAACACTTGTTTGCAGAATGGGAGTTTTGGATTCTGTAAAGAAAACAGTTAAGCTTGGTTTATGGTTGACGCGTCGCATAGGGCGCAAGAGAGCGCATGGCCAAAGTGATGCAATCACATAGTCCCCGCCCCCGGGCGTCGGTTTGTCCGCAAGCTTAGCGCGTGCACCAAATTGATTGACAGCTCGGGTGTGGACCTCACCGACAGCCTTCACGCTCTTCACGCCAGAGCCTGCAGCTGTCTGCGCCGCTGTGGTCGTGGAAACGGCGTTGCAACGCATGGAGGAATGTTTTTTATGTGATACAAATGTATTTAATTCCCAGAGCGAGCAGAAAGCCATTTGTTTTTGTTGTGTGATTTCAAACAGTTCTTCTTCTACTGTAGATTTCTTCTTCTACACCTTTCTTGCAACATATGCACAGGTTTTAGAGGGTACTGTCACCTGCTGGTCCGTAAAAGAACAGCACTTTGCCATGCGCCACCGTGCAACACTATAAACACATGAAGCCGCACGGCTGAGTGCGCGCGCAGCCCGCACGCTCCAGTATGCGGACCAAAGCGCGACTATAACCAACCCTTTAGGAGGAGATCCCATTCTGCAGCAGTTAGAATGTCACACTAGGTAGTCCCCGACTTACGAGCGAGTTCCGTACCTACGGGCCATTCGTAAGTCGAAAATTTGTAAGTAGGATCACAAAAAAAATATATATATATATTTTTTTATAAATAAATAGATGTACAGTACTGTACGGTCACCAAGCACTTAGCATATCCTAACACGGTTTTTAAAGATGAAGGAATGAGTTGAATTGTCTCCCTTTCACATAAAGGGAGTTAGAATGGTGCCTGCTAGGGAGGAGGGAGACAATCCAATTCACTCCTTAATAGGCATGTAACGGTACTAGTGGGTGTACCGAACCGTTTCGGTACAGCACGTTCGGTTCGGTCCACCTGCATACCGTTTCGGTTATTTTTTCACTCATTGAACGTTAATATATGCGCCGCGGAACAAAATTTCCTGGGCGCGTTTCAGCACGGAGCTATTATCGCGAAGCACGCGCAGCTCGCACAGCCTTTAGCCGTTAGCTTCTCACTACGGTCTCCTGTCCAGACTCATGTTCGTGCTGCTGTTTATAATGATGTTTTTCCACTACATTAGGGCTTAGTGTATTACTAGTTGATGTTTCTCTTAGTTAATTCTAGATGTTATTACTGTTTTTCTCTTGCATTTGTTGTTGGATGTAACTGGGACCCCGTGTACATAATCTCGTTTTCATCGCATGTACCACATGCGGTGCAAATGACAATACAGACTCTCTGACTCTGACTCTCTGACTCTGACTGTTTGGGAACGTTTCTTGTTAAAAGACGAGCGGCGCACACATTCAAAGCTGTGTGTGTGGACTGTTGTTTCATGAAGAGACTGGCTCTGCAGCAGACAGCACGTCTCACGTGAACGCGCTTGAAACTGCGTCATCGGAAAGTGAACGAGCAGCTTGCAACAGCGCTAACAACAGCTGCATTTAAACTACTTTTATCAGCTAAATCATATCAGTCCAGAGCAATAACACAAACTGTGAGTTTTTAAATATCTGAATGTAAGTCTGAATGTTGTTATTATGTGCAGGCTTTAAAGTTATTGATCCTCGCTATGAACATCCATCACTCAAAAAGTTCAGAACTTTATGAAAAAACAAAAACTGATGTCAACAAGCCTTGGAGCAGTGAGAGATTCAACCGTTCAAGGATAGGTAATGTATTGTTCTTTTATTATTATTATCTGTGGAATGTTCTGGAGAGTGATGTTAAAAATGCAAAATCAATGTATACATTTAAGAAAAAGGTCAAAAAGGACTTGCTCAAAAACTATATATGATGTAGCTTAGTGTGTTTGTGTATTACAGTTAGAAAAATTAAGTAGTTATTCATTTTGTGATGTAGTTTGTGTATTACAGTTAGAAAAATTAAGTAGTTATTCATTTTGTGATGTAGTTTGTGTATTACAGTTAGAAAAATTAAGTAGAGTTATTCATTTTGTGATGTAGTTTGAAGGTTATCATTGTTTGAACAAACTGTGAAATAAGGGGCAGATATAATAAGATTTCATCTTCTTTCTGCTCCTTTCATTTTATCCTACTTGTATTCTTGTATCTGATGAAACTGTTTTGTATTGTTCTTTTAAAATGAATGAATAAACATCAAATCAAATCAAAATTATCTAAATAATCTTTTTTATTCAAAATCATAATCTTATTAACTTTTTTATTTATTTATTGTGTTTTATTTCCAGTCTGGGACAGACATCCACCAGAGATCACCTGCAGCTAAGAAGTGTGTGATGACTGAACTGAACTCTGAACTTTTCCAGCACCTGTCCCACCAAGAAGAGGTTGTGAGTACAGTAATGAGGACAAATACAGCCACACTGATGCTACTGGACAAAAACTTGATTAGTTAGATTGTAAACAGTCTGTTGCTGCTTATTGTTCTGACTGTTATTGTATTTATTAAGATTTTTATTATTGTTAAAATAGTTTTATTGTAGAGTGCTGTTTATTTAAAATATCATCCAAATGGATCACTTTTATTTATTACTACCGGTACAATACTGTACAGTACAAACATATTTTTGGCATATTTTCAAAATAAACAGTTTGTAAGTCTTTATTTTGTCCTTTTTTTTATTGTACCGAAAATAAACCGAAAATAAACCGAACCGAGCCCTCCTTGTAGTTTAACCGAACTGAAATGTGATTTTAACGTACCGTTACACTCCTACTGCACAGAAGTCTGTTGGAGTCAGTCTCCCCACCATCACAGACATTTACACCTCCAGATGCAGGAAAAGAGCCACCTGCATCATGAAAGACCTCACTCACCCAGCACACTCACTCTTTGCCCCACTCCCCTCAGGACGGAGGTTGAGGAGCATCAAATGTAGAACCACTAGACTGAGGAACAGCTTCTACCCTGAGGCTGTTAGACTCATGAATAAATAAATAATGAGAATAAACACTGCAAAATATCACATCATGCTGATGCTGATCTGTTTTCTTGTTGCTGTGTTCATCTGTGACCATCTGCTCATACAGACTCATGTTCGTGCTGCTGTTTATAATGATGTTTTTCCACTACATTAGGGCTTAGTGTATTACTAGTTGATGTTTCTCTTAGTTAATTCTAGATGTTATTACTGTTTTTCTCTTGCATTTGTTGTTGGATGTAACTGGGACCCCGTGTACATAATCTCGTTTTCATCACATGTACCACATGCGGTGCAAATGACAATAAAGACTCTCTGTCTCTGGCTCTGACTCTGACTCTACTCCTTAACTATGTTAGGATAGGCTAAGTGCTTGGTAACTGTACAGTACTGTACATCTATTTATTTATTATAAAAAATATGAACGGCATGCGGCTCGGGTGGTTGCTGAGGCAAAAACTCGGGCGTGGGAGGAGTTCGGAGAGGCCATGGAGAATGACTTCCGTACGGCTTCGAGGCGATTCTGGTCCACCATCCGGCGTCTCAGGGGGGGAAAGCGGTACGCGACCAACACCATTTATGGTGGGGATGGCGTGCTGTTGACCTCAACTCGGGATGTTGTGAGTCGGTGGGCGGAATACTTCGAAGACCTCCTCAATCCTACTGGCACGTCTTCCACTGAGGAAGCGGAGCCTGGGGACTTTGGGTCGGGCTCTCCAATCTCTGGTGCTGAGGTCACCGAGGTGGTTAAAAAGCTCCGCGGTGGCAGGGCTCCAGGGGTGGATGAGATTCGCCCGGAGTTCCTTAGGGCTCTGGATGTTGTGGGGTTGTGTTGGCTTACGCGACTCTGCAATATCGCGTGGACATCGGGGGCAGTTCCCTTGGATTGGCAGACTGGGGTGGTGGTTCCCCTATTCAAAAAGGGGGACCGTAGGGTGTGTTCCAACTATAGGGGGATCACACTCTTAAGCCTCCCTGGTAAGGTCTATTCAGGGGTTCTGGAGAGGAGGGTCCGTCGGATAGTCGAACCTCGGATTCAGGAGGAGCAGTGTGGTTTTCGTCCTGGTCGTGGAACACTGGACCAGCTCTACACCCTCAGCAGGGTCCTGGAGGGTGCGTGGGAGTTTGCCCAACCAGTTTACATGTGCTTTGTGGACTTGGAGAAGGCATTCGACCGCGTCCCTCGGGGGGTTCTGTGGGGGGTACTCCGGGAGTATGGGGTACCAGGCCCATTGATATGGGCTGTTAGGTCCCTGTACGACCGGTGTCAGAGCTTGGTCCGCATTGCCGGCAGTAAGTCAGGCTCGTTTCCAGTGAGAGTTGGACTCCGCCAAGGTTGCCCTTTGTCACCGATTCTGTTCATAACTTTTATGGACAGAATTTCTAGGCGCAACCAAGGTGTTGAGGGAATCCGTTTTGGTGGCCTTAGAATCACTTATTTGTTTTTTGCAGATGATATGGTCCTATTGGCTTCATCAGGTCGTGATCTACAGCTTTCGCTGGAGCGGTTTGCAGCCGAGTGTGATGCGGTCAGGATAAGGATCAGTTCCTCCAAATCCAAGGCCATGGTCTTGAGCCGGAAAAGGGTAGCATGCCCTCTCTGGGTCGGGGAGGAGGTCCTGCCCCAAGTGGAGGAGTTTAAGTATCTCGGGGTCTTGTTCATGAATGAGGGAAAACTGGAGCGTGAGATCGATAGGCGGATAGGTGCAACGTCCGCAGTGAAGCGGGCGCTGTACCAGTCTTTCTTGGTGAAAAGGCAAAGCTCTCAATTTACCGATCGATCTACGTTCCCACCCTCATCTATGGTCATGAGCTTTGGGTTGTGACCGAAAGAACGAGATTTCGGATACAAGCGGCTGAAATGAGTTTTCTCCGCAGGGTGTCTGGACTCTCCCTTAGAGATAGGGTGAGAAGATTCAGTCATCCGGGAGGGACTCAAAGTAGAGCCGCTGCTTCTCCACATTGAGAGGAGCCAGTTGAGGTGGCTCGGGCATCTGGTTAGGATGCCTCCTGGACGCCTCCCTGGTGAGGTGTTCCGGGCATGTCCCACCGGAAGGAGACCCAGAGGAAGACCCAGGACACGCTGGAGGGACTATGTTTCTCGGCTGGCCTGGGAACGCCTTGGGATTCCCACGGAGGAGCTGCTCCAAGTGGCTGGGGAGAGGGAAGTCTGGGCGTCCTTACTTAGGCTGCTACCCCCGCGATCCGACCCCGGATAAGCGGAAGACAATGGATGGATGGATGGATTAAAAAAAATATATATATATACTTGTATTTTTTTTATTTTATTATAAATAAATAGATGTACAGTACTGTACAGTTACCAAGCACTTAGGCTATCCTGACACAGATTTTAAAGATGAAGGAGTGAGATGAATTGTCTAAATTATTAAAGTTCATTTATAAAGAAACTGCAGTTAGTAAGTTGTCAGTCAAAAAAGTGCCGTCTGTTCCCTCACAGTATTTTTGGAGAAGAAATTACTCTTGAACCCAAATACAAAATGCAAAAAAAAATATTGATAAAAAATATAGCAACTGAAAAGAAAAAGAAAATGTGTATCAGTCAAGTCCTTTAAGAAAAAAAAAAAAAAAAAGATTAAACATGTACCGGTACTCTAGTGTTCTAGTCAGCCATTTCTAAAGGTCACACTTCTATTCTATGAATTCAAATATCCATAGAAAAAATGTATCAAAGCAATTTTCCCCATCATCCACACACCTACACCAGATGGAAGTAGACCATGTTAAAGGCTATTTCACCCCCACTCCATCCTCTTTGAAGGAATGGTGAGGGAACACAGCTGTGCACCCCATACAGTAGCACCTTGAAAGGCTGATATGTCACCCCTTGAACTGTACACTTAAGAAGAAGCTTAAGTATAAATGTTGAGAACTGAAGTAACAATGACTGAGGTTTGATTGATATGTATTTTCTCTGATATCAGTTTTAGTTTAAATATATATGTATATACATATATATATATTTTGCAATGCAAACCTGCAGAAACAGGAACAGAAGAAAGTTGTTTTTTTTTTGGTTGATGTTTGAAATGGAAATTGAGACACAACACTTGAGTGTTCTGGTGTGAAATTATTGCTTAAAGGTACTAGCAGTGGTTGATAAGAAGAAAAAAAGTGCACTTCATAAATTCAGATTTCCCCAGTTTATAGGAACACTTTAACAAGCTTTTCACTCATAAGCTCAATAATCAAGCTCCAATCCTCTAAAACTCTTGAGGACTTTGCTGTCAAGTGCAAAATTTACATGTCCAATTAAGCCGTTACACACAGCAGCGATATATATATATATATATATATATTTTATGCCATTAAAGTCTGGACATATGCTTGTGCCATTCCTGTTTCTATGTCAAAAAAAGATCTGCATTTTCCAAATGTTTGCTCCAGTTTACTTCCTCGTAATTGAAGAACAAGCCTCCACTTTTTTTGCACAGATACTATGCCAAATTATTGTCTCTATAAACAGTTTATGGCCACACTTCACTGGATGCACAAGGTTCATTATTAGCTGGCAGTTTGCTGGTTGGCAGCAAGGAGAGAGAAAGTGAAAAATGCAAACACAAAACAGTCGGAGTGGGAAAAGAAACTTGACAGTCAGTCAGGGCAATTTATCATTCTGTCAAACTTCACTGACTGCTGCAGCAGAACTATCTACAGTGCAAA
>JBBPBX010009496.1:7248-23873 GCA_038048925.1 Garcialebias charrua | reverse complement strand
CACACACACACACACACACACACACACACACGTGCGTGTCGATGACAAATATCAGTATTGTAGCGTGGGGCAAAATACAAACGTGATAGCAAAAATGCTACTGACGTACCACTCCACCACCACCCACTCCGTCCCATCCTCATCCCCCGATTGCATCGACAAAAAAATAAAATACGATGAGTGCCCCACCAAGGGAACTGATCTGATCTCGGGGAAACACTGAGTGCCAACATTGTTAGCAATTAAATACACAACATGATGTAGCATCTCCTAACAGGAACTCCTAAACTAAATGAAAGCAAACATTCTCAAACGGCTCCCATCAACAAGACCCAGACTGACTTTCAGAGTGTCGGTGAAAACGTATTCAGCACCAAAAGTTTCCAGTGCTGTTTTGTGTGTCGGGGTGTCCTTTCTGATCAACAGATCCGGCTCTAAATTAGATTAACGTGAAGGACCTACAGCGGAAGAGGGCCGGAGGTTATGTTGAATCTAGGTTATTGGTTGTCAGAGTCCTGTGTTTACTTGCTGTAGGACCCCAGTGTTGACACATCTCCTCAGTGTCTGATAGCTCAAAATTGAAAATGTTGGCCGTCTACTGATCCTATCTCCTGCTGGCAGGGACTGAGAGCTTTTCAAAGGTTTAGATGAACAGCACTCTGTTTTGCAGTTTAAGGTTGTGGCACTGAAAATGGATACAATGTGAGTAACTGTATAGCATCCTGTTCACCTGTCACATGTGGTTTGTTTAATTACTATAAAATCTGTTCTGGAAATTTACACCTGCTACCTGAGGCTAATAAATGTTTATGTTGTAAACATTTTCCGTTTTAAGTTCGTTTAAATATTGATTTTTTTTTGTGTAAATGTAGAAACAAAATATGATTTTACTGTCTGGTGTTTCTCATTTAAAGAGAAACAAATGTCTTAAATTAAGTATTGTGTTTTATGTGGGTGTTCTGCACCTAAGTTAGAACAAAGACATTATTAGCTTTGCTGCTGAAGTGCCCAGAAGAAACATGATGCCGAGGAGTTATCAGGGTTTCTAGTTGGTAAACAGAAAGTTACACAACAATGAAACCAAATTCAGCACAGATCATTGAGAAAATCAAATTACTGCTAACAATACTTTTCATTGTTGAGTTTCATGTAGACACCTACTTACTCAAAAAAAAAACCTCTTAATTGTTACATATATTATTTGTTTTACTCATATCAACACAGTGAAACAAAAAGAAAAAAAAAAAATGATAGTGACGTTACGGCACAGATAATGACCGAGTGGCTACGATCTACCATTATTGCACTTAACATTGAAGCTCCTTCCCAACAACCCAATGGAGTCAATAAATATTAGGTAAAAACATACGATTTACATAATTTCAACATATTCAACTTAAATATTCTGCTTAAAAACAAATGTGCATATATGCAAAATGAAAGTAGCAAATTGTTTACATAAAGGACAATATTTTATTTAAGCTAAAAATAATATCTTATTCTTCAGGCCATTTAGTTGCAAACATTTAAAACTTTTTGACTTATTTAGTGGTGTCGAACTAAGTTACCAAAAGGAGCCAAAATTGTAAAAAACTTTGTCCGAGCCACAGGCCACTTTCAGCTGATACATTAACTCGACAGTCAGATACCTGATATATTTCTTGGCTGCAGGTTCATGAACAAGAGTTTGATCTGTCTCACTACATTCTGCTGCTCTTTCCACATCAAAATCAATAATGACAGAATGATCCAGCCTTCTTTCTGGCTTCATAGTTAGCCAGCTGGCATAGGAAGGCTATACTGCAAATGTAAATGATGTATTTAGCAGCTTTTATTCAAATAAAAAAATAGAAGAAACACAACATTTTACATTTAAATTATGATCTTGGGGGACCAGATTTGGCCCACGGCTCTTTGAGTTATGTGTTACATTTTCTTTTTAAATTCTGCCATGCCTTGTATTGAAAGACAATATTGTCCTGGTACTTCATGGCGGCATATCCTTTATCTGAAAACTACAAAGTGTATTACAGTATGTGCATTTAAATAAACGAAATGTTCACAGTCACACAGACTTCAACCAAATAAACTATAAATGTCCATTACTGTATTTAAATAGTTTCAACAGATTTTACTATACTCAGAAATAAATAAAAAAATAAAAAAATAGAATCTAATGACAGAATGTTTGTATATTGCAATAATTTTGCTAAAAATAAATCGAATCCAAAAAGTATTTGCTAAAAATGATTTAAAGTAAGCAAACATGCACAGATTATCATCAATAATTTCTAAAAAGAGGGCATAGCTAGATGTTAGAATCCTCAGCAGCTGAATTGGTTTCATTAAGTGTGAATCTCACAGGGTCCATTACTGATTTATTTATGTTTTATTAGTATGCTTCTGAGATATCTCTCCCATTTCCACCTGCTTATTTTAGCTTGGGTTGCTCAGAAATTAGACTTTGTTACTCCTTTAACAGAACATAACCCCTCCCACAATACACACACACACACAGCTTGTTGTCCCCTTCCCATGCTAATTCATTAATGGCAGTCTGATTGTCATGTTTGCATATTCCTCTCTAATTTCCCTTCTTCAGCCCTGCAGGAGGCTCAGTAAGTGAGCTACCACAGCTGATTTGGGTGGCATCATTTCCTCCATGGAAGATGCATCAAGTGAATAAATATAACTCTAATGATACCACCTTGAATTACAAAACTGCTTAGAGCTGCAGTTTTAAAATGCAGAGGTTTTCTTCAGCGGCCACATGGTGGGATGCACACGACTGGTCTCTTCTATAAACCCTGACAAGCCTCTACAGAATGTTTTTTGCCTCCAAATTGCAGGACCCTGTTACAGGCTAAACCCACTGCCATCACACTTTCCAATTAGAGCAGTGAGGTAAAGTATGGCAACTTGTAGTGTATGCTCATGTGGGCAAGTATCTAGGAGAGATGAGAGGTACAAGAGAATGAAAAGTAAAAATGGGAAAAGAAAGCCATTCTTTAATTTCAACTATTTGTGCAATGAATGGGCAAATGTGTTGGAAATGCCCCCAACATATTTCCTGTCCAAATTATATCTGATGCCATGGTTTTATGAAAGCACAGACGTTTACCAACCTGGGGACAGACTTTCTCTTATCAGCTGCATGCAGCTCCATTGAATCGGATTAGAAGGTGTTTTCACTTTTATTTTCTTAGCTTTGCTTGATGCGGTGAAGAAATCCAGGGGATACAATTTCCAAAAAGCTCATCACAAAACTAAATTTACCAAAGTTCCCCCACACTGTAGGTTACTGAGATGACACTAATACAGATGGATTATGATTCAACTGTAAAATAAACAGTGTTTCTGGGGTTTAATATAAACCTCTGTAATGAGACAGTCACCACACAGCTTTTCCTACAGGTTTTCAATTCCCTCTCCTCACAGCACGCTGCATAAAAGAACAAACTTCAAGTCTGTTAATTAGGTGTCAGACACGGAAACCAAACATAAACAGTGACAGATTATTTTACTCAAAAGGATTAACATCATTTGCAGTGTCATAAACCGGGCACAGTTAATTTGGAGTACTTTGGAAAAAGTTTATCCAAGTAGAAATATATATTTCTCAATATTGGATATAAAATTGTTATCATCATTTCAGAAAAAAACTCATAATCTTTAGGGCTAAAGAGGTCTTGACCCTAAAACTGGCCTTCTTTTATTAAAACAGATGCAGACTTCCTTTGATTGATCATTGTCTTTAAGACTTTAGAGCCCAGTTTATTAAATATACACATTATAAGCCCAGTACCAGGTATGTAGGTAACAGATATTAAATGTTTGATCAAGATAAGAGCAGATGACTGGACTATTGCAATAGTTTGTTACCTGGGTGTCTAAAAACTTCTTTAAAAAATCTTCAGTTAATCCAAAATGCTGCTGCCAGAGTCTTAACTGGAGTTAGTAGAAGAGATCATGTCTCTCCAGTTTTAGTTTCTCTCCGATGGATCCCTGTCAAATCCAGAATTTAATTCAAAATCTTATGTCTAACCTACAAAGCCCTCAACAACCTAGCTCCACCTTATATTTGAGATCTTTTTGCTCCATACAGTATTTTCCTAACAAAGCACTTCACTCTCAGACTGCAGGCTTACTTGCGGTTGTTAGGGTTTCCAAAAGCAGAATGGGAGGAAGATCTTTCTGTTATCAGGCTCCTCTCTTGTGGAACCAACTTCCAGTTTCTGTCCATAAAGCTGACACTTTGTCCAGTTTTAAGACTGGGATTAAGACTTTCCTTTTTGATAAATCTTATAGATAGGGTTTAATTATGCTGCCATAGGCTTAGATTACTAGAGAACAAACTTACCTCATTTCCAAAGGTGGGCACATGAACGCAAGGGACCGCTAAAGCACTAATCCGCTTACAGTGGATCTAAACTTTTTGTCAGCGTTTTTGTGGTTTGACTAACTTTTATAATTCATAAGCGGATTTGTGCTATTTTTATTTAAAATGCAGTACCGCTAATAACTAATTATCTATCAGTAAAAACGAATAAACTTATTACAGGCTCTTATGCTGGCTCCGTAGCTGGTTGTTTTGCCTTTTTCTCCTCCCTCACCGTAAAGAGCAGAGAGGAGGGAGGGTTGGAGGGGGAGCAGAGGGAGAACAGACACGGATCTACCATGTAGCAAATGATGCCGTTGCTTGGGGTCCCAAATCTGCAGGGGTCCGGCCCTGCCGCGCCCCGGCCAGTCACCTACATCACTAACATTGCTAATGCTTGTTAATGTACATTTAACATAAAAATAATTATACATGTAGTTACGATGAAAACGATCTTAAAAACACAATACAAAAACCGGTCGATTTCTGTATTCCCCTACTAAAAATGGACTATTCCATCTTGACATCTTCCGGGTCAGAGGTGAACTGGACGCTAACTCTGTGTTCAGCTGGTTGTGCTAGGTTACTAATGGATAAATCCGCAGAGAACCCCGCTGTTTCAAGCCAAATTAACGCGGCCGGAGGATTTTATTGTGTGTTTTGTGTCGACCATTCGACGGTGAGTCGTTAGTTTTATGTATTTGGGTTACTTTTATGTATAAATGCGGTGGCGAAACGCCCGTGTATTTCAGATTTAAAAGTGGTCTTAGGGATTAAAAGATCATTCTTTTTTGTTAATTTCGTGGCCGAATAGAATATATGTACGTAAAGTATTAAATAAATCCTTTGATTTTTGTAATTTCATCCTTTTAGGATCATTTTTGTTACTTTTCAGTTGGCAGTGTAGTGCAAATATTGCATAACGCTGCCGGCTATATATATATATATATATATATATATATATATATATATATATATATATATATATATATATAATATATATATATATATATAAATATATAAATAGCGGATTAGATTAGCTTCCCCTAATTTTCATAAGACATTTGTGCTTTTGAAATTGTGGACCTAAAAAAATTAATAAGCGTTTTAGAAATTGTGGAACTAATTTTTTTTATTAGCGTTGCCCACCACTGCTCATTTCTTAAAATGAATTGTTATAATAGTTTTCATTTGATATTATTTATATCTTAACATGTGATTCTTGACCTGCCATTGTGTATCTGTTCCTCTCAAACCCAGTCGGTCGAAGCAGATGGCTGCTTGTCCTGAGCCTGGTTCTGCTAAAGGTTTCTTCCTCATGAGGGAGTTTTTCTTTTCCACTGTTGCCTTCATGCTTGCTCAAGATGAGAGTTCTGTGATGGAGTTGAACTCAAAGCAGTCTGCTTCTCAGATAAATAATGTTAGTAACTTGCTTTTTTTATTCATATGAATGTTTTTGTTCAGTGCTCTGAGATGACTTCTGTTATGACTTTGTGCTATATAAATAAACTGAATTGAATGATACATGTTTCTGTCTGTACCTGCACATTTGTTGCAAGCTCATGTGCCTGTAGTACCTGCTTTCACATGAATAACAAATCGTACTTGACTCTCTGCTCATAAACCTTGAAAGTCACTCTTCTTGTATGTGCTACGTTGCCTGCTACGGCTCTTGAAACGTTATTAAACTGATTAATCTCAATTTTCCATAGAACCACACACACACACACGCGTACACCAATAATAAAAAGCAATAAAACTGTTCAGGGAAAAACAATGTTTTCTATTTCTTTCCATTTATTTCCACCCAGAAGCAACAGAAGAGATGGTCTACAGGATGGAATGGCAGGGCAAAGACATAAAACCTCATCAGCCCTTATTGCTTGTCTTATTTTGGCTTCTCTTCATATTGTAGGATATCCTCATGGCAAAGAGGGTAGGGTTGGGGTAGGCTAATAAAAAACGAGATTTAAAGAGTTGTAGCAGACAGCAAATGGCTAAAGCCACAAATAGATTCCTGGCAAGTGCACATTAGTTGATGAACATTATTCCATAATGATATCATTATGCAAGATGAATCCAGTGATTTACCCACTAATGTACTGCAGGAATCTGAAATTTGCCCAAGGGACCAATGAGTGTGTGATGGTGTTTTAAAACTGCTATAGGTTTATTTTTTTCTATGCATGTCTCTGCACTTTATTGTGCAATCACTGAGTGTTTGATGCAAACATATGTTGAAAGAAATACAACATGGGGATATTTTTTGCTGTGGGTTGTTAAGTGTGTAAGTGTGTGTTCAGGTGTGGCCTTGTTGAGCGACCCCAGAGTTATATTTTCCTCTCTATTTATTTCACTGGCCCACTTTGTGGCTTTGAGGCAGGTTTCCTTTCTGTGACAGAAACAAAAATGACCCCAATACTGTGGCAACTGTCATGTACTAGCATGGCGATGATAGCCTTGGATGATAATACCACAAGCCTCAAACATGCCCTCACAAATGTTAAAGAGTCATACAGTGAAACATGTTAGACTTTCATTTATGTCAAAGCATCCCGAATAACAAAACATCTTAGAATTCAAAATGTAAGTATTACAACTCTTGCATACAGTACACACTAGTCACATTAGTAGTATGTAATCAAATAATTTAGCTTTTAACAGTGCACTGATAAGGACTCCATTGAGGAGGTAGAGCCGAATGTTAGCCTTTGTTAATTTGTTTGGGTATTGACAGTCCTTTCATCAGCATTTATTAACACGTTAGGGCTAAAGGTAAAAAATCATTTGGAAAAATGTTTTTTTTTTTTATATATTCTAAGTCATCCAGGACACTGCAAATTTTAAATGTTTTAAAAACAAGTTGGACTTCTTTGTAATTTATTTTATTTTTTCGTTGACATTATTTCAATTCAAGTGTAAAGTTCCAAGTTTTCCTAACTAAAAATAAATAAATAAATATTTTTTTTATATCTATAGGGCCTGTTTACACAATTCAATTCAATTCAGTTTATTTACAGTATATAGCACCAAGTCACAACAGAAGTCATCTCAGGGCACAGAACAGAAACATTCATTTACGTATATAAAATAAGTTAACATTCCAAAAAAGCTAAGTCTGGTCCTCTGGACATTCAAAAAACAAAACAAAACAAAGCAAAAAAAAATGTAGAAACGTTTCGTCTTTCGTCCGAAATACTTCCTCAGTCTGAGAAGCTGTATTCAGCTCAGTCTTATAAATAGCACCCTCCCACAGTGGATCAACCAGTTGGCTGATGACAGCCGAAACCAGCTGCTCACATGATCAAGGAGGACCATCAGCCTGACGATGGATCGTTAACACCCTGATGGTTGTTTGCTATTCACAGAGGGCTGAGTGATACTAGCAATAACAGCATTGTAAGTGGGGGACAGTTGAACCCGGAGGCCTCCACCTCTGTTTAATGATGGACGGTTTCTTTTCACAAAGATGGCCTCCTTTACTCCTCTCTCAAACCATTGTTCCTCTCTATCAAGAATGTGAACATCTTCATCCCTGAAAGAGTGACCGCTGGCCTGGAGATGAGTGTAGACTGCAGAGTCCTGACCTGATGATGTTGAACTAAAGCCAATCTCGCGTCTAAACTACTGTAGTTAGCTTGTTGTCAATAGACTCCAACACCTCCGTAAAGCTCTTTTCAGGAGATGTAGAAGAACCAGGTGAGCTCGCCGAGCGCGTGCGTTTTGACGTGTGTGCGGGTGTGGGTGTGGAGTTTCCCTGTGTTTTACCCATCACGAAGCTGTCAAAACACGCGTCCAGATATTCCTCCAAATCCCTCACGGTCTCTTCGTCCAGTTTTGTTTATTTTAAACAAGAGGCACAGGTTAATACGAATAGTATTTTATATTTTTATGTTTTTAATTTAAATATAATTTAAATATATTGGCTTACCTGAATTTTAATCGAAATTGTTTGGTTTTACCTATATCTTGCCATGAAACATGCATATGGATGCACTGTAGTTTCCATGCCAGGTGGGGTTGCCAGATAGGAAATGATGAATTGTGCACAGTTACTATAAAAGTATTGCATTTTGACCCAAGCCATCAT
Source organism: Garcialebias charrua (assembly GCA_038048925.1). Taxonomy (NCBI): domain Eukaryota; kingdom Metazoa; phylum Chordata; class Actinopteri; order Cyprinodontiformes; family Rivulidae; genus Garcialebias; species Garcialebias charrua. Next base: position 15,405 of record JBBPBX010009496.1, on the reverse strand, counting down.
AACAGAGCACTTTCTCAGAGAGGATAGTTGTAAGATGAGTTGTGTTGTGGGTGTTGTGATTTGTGAACATGTAAACAGAAAAGGATGGTGGCGGGGGTAATTATATTTATCTGGCAACACTGGGCATGCAATGTGCACAAATTGTTATCATAATCACGGTTATCGTATTTTCCTTCATACATGTTGCACCATCCTACATGTCGCATCAGTCCAAATATGTCTAATAAAGTTGAAAAATTCATAAATAGGCCGTATAAGTCACATCTATTATATGCTTCACCGCTGACCACCCAGAAATGTGGGCCGATGTTGTGCCAAAAATTGATTGACTGCCAAGGAGCCAAGATGGTGTAGTGGCAGGGCTTTTGACTTGGGACCCAAAGGACGCGGGTTCGCGTCCCGGCCACTACACACCTTGGGGTGTCTATGAATGCACACCTAATTCTCCAGCTCCCCGAGCGCCTTCTGGCTGCTCACTGCACCACCTGGTGGTGGTTGGGTTAAATGCAGAGACAAATTTCGTCTGTGTATGGGAAACATACACAGATGACAGACAAACACATTATTATTATTATTAAATAGTGGCTGTGGGAGCGTGCACGGGAGGACATTAACAAGAATAACACTTTTTTTTCTCGGCTTCTCCCTTTGAAGGGGTCACCACAGCGAACTAGTTGCACGAAGACTTGGCAATTGTTTTTACATCAGATGCCCTTCCTGACACAACCACAGACCACCGAGCTACCACAGCCCTCTGTGTGGAGCAGAGAGCTGATATCTAGGGTTCCTGGGGGATCAGATGGTGTGGGTTAAGGGTCTTTCTCAAGGGCCCAGAGTGGGTCAGATGAGGGTGGAGACAGGTGTGACTGCTTCACTTATCCCACCCACATTATTGCTGTTGTCGGTACCGGGGCTTGAACCAGCGATCTTCCGATCACAAGCTCACCTTCTTAACCTCTGTGCCACCACTCCCACATAGAATGACACTTAAAACAATTATTTGTTTGCTTGAATTTATAGCAAAGGTGTGTCTCAGTCCAACTTTGCTTAATAAATGCACTTTGACGATCAAATCAGCTGTATTTCAAAAGCTGATACTCAGAAGTAGAAGCGTGCATGGGAGGACTTGCTGTGCATTTCTTTGAAATTTAACAACATCAAAAAAGTATTTGTTTGCTCGAGATTATAGCAAAGGTCTGTCTCAGTTGAACTTTTACTTAATAAATGCACTTCAGTGGTCAAATTAGCTGCATTTCACCAAGGGAAAGGTAGCAAAATTAAGCTGATTTGACGGTTGCTCCATGTGAGCTGGATGAAGCTGGCCACTATGGCAAGCCAATTGTGTCATTAATAGCCACTTTTACCTATTACATGACACAACGGCATGCCATACTACTCGAGTGCCATCTAGCGGCTGAAAATGGTAGTGATCAACATTTTCAGTCAGAATGAATGATAACAGTCATATCTCAGCCAAAAACTGGTTTATAAATATGGGGGGAAAATCCATACATAAGTCGCTTCGACGTATAAGTCGCAGAGCGTGCAAATTATGCAAAAAAAAAAAAAAGTGACTTCTAGGCTGAAAAATACAGTACATCTGCACTGACGAATATGTGAACATTCCTTTGGACCAAGGATGTTGTTGGTTTGCTCCTTTATGCTGGAAAAGGGTGAGTAGCACAAACAGCACTCTGCTCTCTGTCATTTATTGTAACTGTTAGTGCAGATGAAGGTTTGACTGCAGCCATCTGTAGTTTGCATGCGCAACTTCACACCTGTGGAGTATTTTGACCAAGACCAAGTGCATTATGGAAATTACTGATGAGATTATATACTGTTTGACTAAAATCTTGATGCCTGTTCAAGCTTTGAGAAAGTTTTTTGCAATGCAGTACTGTAGTTTTTAATCATTTTTGTTAGAAAGTTAAACTTATTTTAAGAATTCCATGTAAACGACAATCTAGAATAATTTAATGCTTTTTGTTTTTGCAGTGTCTCTGCGAGTGTGAGGCAGCTGCTGGAGGGTGCTTGTTAGATAGTTTTTTTTTTTTTTTTAAATCAAACAGGAACATACGGTACTTATTTCTTAGCACTAAAAAAATGCTGCTACCTGCAATCTCCTGTTCCAGATAAAATATTCAGACATTTCTGTATCAATTTAAATATTGTTACTGTGAATGTCCTAGATATGTCATGATTTTATTTCAAGGCTGTATCACGCATCCCTACTTTTGATGAAACAATAATGAAAAACAAACACGATCAACAAAACAAACAACAAACTAACACACATGCTATGCTAGTTATACATTTTCCCTCTTGCAGAAATCTATAAAAGGTTCTGAGCACTGTAAATGTTCAACTTGTACTAACCATCAGTTTATGATAATATTCCTGTCATGACCTAATGATGCAAAAATAACATGCTTCCAGAAATGCCAAAACTAATACATGAGATGAGTAATTGCCAGCGAGGTTAATGATGCGCAAAGCGTGATTATAAAGAGCTTGTTAACAATTTCATGAAGTTCTGTGGGAATTCAAAAATTAAGGAAAATCAATTGATGAAAATGAACTTTTCGCAATACCTTGAGAGGCAATCAATCTTCAATAGGAGAGTAGCGCTGGGCATGCAGCTCAAGAGATAAGCTATCTAATTTATTCATGCTAATCAGCATCTTTCAACCATAGCATCTTGCTTACAAAGAAAATTCCTCTACGTGGGGCACTCACTTTTCACTCTCAAGGGTGATCATTGCTTTTTCAATTAGCCACACAATGTGTGCTTAATAGGAACAGCCACAGAAAAGCATTATTTATTCATGTTTTTATTTACTTTTTTGTCATAAGGAAGCACAGACAGTTGCACATATTGCTGCTTGCCAAGTACAAAATATCAGCTTGTGACCAAATGACCCTTGCAATTGGTGATTCTCTGCATCTCAAGTCTTAGTCCATATGCCAAGAGTGTATGACTCTCTCTCTCTCTTTCTATGTGTGTGTGAGTGCTGAGCTGGATGACTTGATGTGAGGATACAGAGCTTCGTCTCCATCTGTCACTGGGACTTGATGCAGCCATAAAGGTCAAAGTTGAAACTTTATAACCTGGGTCGTGATTAATGGGGAGAAAGCAGTTGGCAACCAGCAGACACACGCTTCACCCAGTCACAGGGAAGGAGCTCGTCTCTCTGTGGGTGCTTGGATCTGCTCTTTACCGGCCCTTTGCTCATCAATTTGTCATGCTCCAGACATGTTTTGCATCAAAAGAGATTAAAGTCTGTTTTTGGTGCCACTGTTACGAGATTTATTAGTTAGGTTAAGCTTGTATATGGTATATCCATCCATCCATTATCTTTACCCGCTTCTTCCTTTCTGGGTCGCGGAAGTCACTGGTGCCCACAACCAGCCATCACTGTGCAAGAGGCAGCACTTTTATATTTATATATTCTTTTTTTAATATAATTTTAATGTATAGTATAAAAAATAAAACTGCATAGTATTTTTAATTTCCGTATAGTTTAATTTAAAGGATAGTGACCATTTTTGGTCTCAACATTCATACTTTTTTAAAGTGTTGCTTGTTTTCACAAGTGGCTTTTCATATTCCTAAAATTCTTCACATACTCTCATTTGGGTTACAAGATCACCATACTTGGGGTTAATGTCCTGCCCTAATTCATTCCTTACATGTGCAATATTCATTTGAATTTATGATTTAATCATGTGTTGTAATATAAAAATCCACAGTAGTAAGTTAGACCAAAAAGTCTGTAGAATACAGGTCTGAGCTGACTTGTGCAATGCTCTTTTCTTTCTGTCTCCATCCTGATTTATTTGTCTCGTTGGTAAGTCATTAGTCCTTAGTTCATGTGCTTAAGAGGGTAAAAGATTATTCTGGGTTTGTGTCTGTGTGATATGTGTGTCTGTGCAAGCAGTAAAGGTACCTGCATGCAACACATACTTTGTGCAAGTTGCCACATTTATACTGAAATGTTGCCCTGTGTCTTCACTGGTGGCCCCACAGGCTGGAGGGAGAAGGGTTTGGGCTCCACAACAAATAGATGCTACAGCGTAATTCACTGCTCCTTGGGGCTTCCAAAATGCCAAAGTCATGAATATTCAAGAAACAGCTCATTATTAAAAAATCCTCAGCAGCATTGCAGAATACAGATGTCATTTCTTACAATTTGTTTACAGACTTGCTCTGATGCTCATTATTCTGATTTTATTTTATTTTTTTAATAAAAGGGTATCACCCATTTTTTATGTGTAATATGTCGTCCTCTGTGGTGCTACTTTAACTCTGTGATTAAAAGTGACCACTGGACTCTAACAAAGCAGGCAACCAAGATTGAGGAGGGAAATCTCTGATGCCTGTTGTGCTCTTTTATTCCACAATGGGCACCAGAGAGATTTCAAAGCTGCGGCAAGCAGGCGACACCCTGCTGCTAGTGGTCAGTCTGCATTTGGGGTGATGTATGCGAGAGTGCTGGAGGGCCAGGGAGTGCAACCTGTGATATTTATCCTCCCAATTAAGGCCAGTGTATCTTGAGAAGACTGCCAGCGCCTCACCTCCAGGAAATCTGTTTCGCTGCCTCTGCTGGTGAGGGTTGCATTGTATGATAAACACTGCCTCCAGTGCCTACTGTTCTTGGACCCACATAAGGAAACGAGAAAACCCACATTTCTGTTGTGGTTTACACCTAGGAGAACCAACTGTTTAACACCACAAAAGCCAAGGGCTCACACCACGGACTGGTGAAGAATCTGAATATAGATTGTTCACACACTCAGCCTGGCTGTCACAGCTGAAGGCACTGCCAGAAAGTCTCAGTTAAAAAATACCTGTGTGACTAATGTTGGTGGATACTAAAACTTAATAATTAACAATGACACCATAGTGAACTGGAATAAACTGAGGTTTAAATGTTAAGTGTGTGGGATGAGACATTGAGGCACAAATCACAAGCTGCAATGAAATGAATACCCATAAGCCAACTACCGGTACTCCCAGATGGGAATGTTAATCTAAATTGTTTATTCTAAAGCAGTAAAGAAAAATCGAAAAATGCAGTTCTGCGCTAATTAAAGCATAGCTAGACATGTTCTGATGGATTTGTTCCTGTTGATCACTCTAAATGTTCTGCATTAACACAATCAGAGCTTATTCAAAGATAACTGCAATTCAAATGTTTTAAAAGTCTAGTGATTCATTTAATGTACAATGTTTTGACAAATTACTCAAACTATAATAAAGTTGGTGTGGTTAAAAATAACCATTGCAGTCATTTAAGTTGCAGTTTCATCAAATAGGATTTAAAAATTGTATGTGAGCAAAAACAAGTAAAAAAGTATTGAGTTTTGAATATTAAAAAATACAAAAAAGCATGCAAACCTAAAACAGCAAATACATAAAACGTACTTTCTGTTCCTGAGAATTCACAACATATGTAAAAGCATTTCACTCTGCCAAGCTGAACACATATACAGCATGCCTTTGTTGTTTGTGTTATAAACAACACAGAGAAATGTTAAAACATTATAAAATATTCAAGACAACATCAAGTACTGCTGGCATGGGGAAAAAAACAAAGTATACCTGGAAGCAGAGATGATGGGGCCGAGCAGTTCATAAGAGCAAAGTCACCACTTTACTGTATTGTTAAAAGTGTGGCTGTTATAACCAGTAGGAGAAAAATACATTTTCAATTTGGGGGACACGCTCCAGTATGTTGTGTTGAATTATCACGCCAAGTCTGGTGTCAAAATACTATATGGCTTGGGTGCAACCTTGGTTATTGGTGCATATTTTGTCTTACAGTTGAAAGCCAAGAGGACAAATTGTTCAAACCTTTATGTCAAAGTGCCCTTGGGCATATATATATATATATATATATATATATATATATAAAGTATATAACTTCCATACATTTTATCAGCAGCTGTTTAGGCCATTTGCCATTTATCCATCCATCAATCATCTTCCGCTTGTTCCGAAGTTGGGTCGCGGGGGCAGCAGCTTGAGCAAGAAGGTCCAGACATCTCTTTCAACAGCCACCTCTTCCAGCTCTTCTGGGAGGACCCCTAGGCATTCCCAGACCAACCGAGACATACCGTAGTCTCTCCAGCATGTCTTGGGTTTTCCTCGGGGTCTCCTCCCAGTAGAACATGCCCAAAGCATCTCCCGAGGGATGTGCCCAGGGAGTATCCTTTCCAGATGCCTGAACCACCTCAACTGGCTCCTCTCAATGTGGAGGAGCAGTGGTTCTACTCCGAGTCTCTCCCAGATAACTGAACTTCTCACCCTATCTCTAAGGGAGAGTCCAGCTACCCTGAGGAAACTCATTTCAATTGAACTGTGTCGGTCGATGTATGGATTGAAACATAACTCTTCTTTCTGTGTCAAGTTTCAGTATTGGCTGTGACGTGACACGTGGTTTTAACACGCAGGCAGGAAAAACACAGACATATGACAAACAGACTACATGTTTACACCCAGCGCTGTATAGAGCTGCCATATAGCTGTATGTCTATAGTGGTGGTTACGCACACAGACGGGGTTCACGCGTGCAGCGTGTGTGGCCGGATTCAACCACGACCGGACTCTGCTTCGCACAGAGGACGGCTCTGTGTCTGGGATTTCAGCTGGTAAATTTATGTTTGTTTAACGTTACTGCAGCTTAATACGTGCATTGCGGTGAGTTAAGCTAGGATCCATGTAATGCTAACTTTAAGATATTAGTGTGGAGCTTTACTTTATGGCTAATTATCAGTAACAAATAAAGCTTAGCTTGTAAACATGTGCTCATCCATCTGGTCAGATGGTTAAACAGTTCACCTCATGCTTACTGTTTATGTTAATGTTCTCCTCACAGGCGCCTCTGACCTTGATATGAGGAGGACAGAGACAGACAAAAGAAAAATGAGATGGGGGCCACAGGACAGTCACAAACTTTGTAAAGTTTGCTGCATTTTTCTACAGTGGAGGCTGCATGGTAAATATGCTGTAAAGGATATTGATGACCAGTTAAGTCTTTATCTCTCAGCCTAGATGATGGTTTGTGAGAAATAATAACACAACCATGTTATTGTTGATGTTTTGTGTTCTAATGTCAATTAGGGAGATGATAAGAGCCCTAAACCCCAGAGAACCCCAGAGAATATTCAGGAAGAGACACAGAGGTACACAAGTCTACCATCAACACTAACCTCTGTGAATCCAGTGACCTGCTGGTGGAATGTGAGGAACAGTATGCCAATGCTATCAAACTGGCAACCAGGTATCAGTGTGTGCAACAAGCATCATCCACACCCTCAGAGCAAACATTTTCAACTGCTGGAGACACAATTCACCAGGAATGGGCTTGTTTGTGTCAGAGAAAGCAGACATGTTGATTTTTCTGAAGAAAAGCTGTTAAGTGAAAAGGTCCTAAGTGTGTAGCAGTGAACATTAGACACTGACGTGTCACTGGTTTGCAACTGTTCTTTTGACCTGGAAATTATTTATTTTTATGTAAGAAAACGGCTTGGAATGGAATAATACTAGGGGTGTAACGATACACAAAACTCACGAGACGAGACGAGACGAGAAAATCACAGATCTCGCGAGAACGAGACGAGATTTTAACATTAGTTCAAGAAAACTTCAAAGATCGGTTTTATGCCGCAAAAAGGCTTTTATTCTGTTTTAACATGTATTACAAACCCAACTGATGTCTTCATTTTACTGATTGAATCTCCTTAGACCTTAGAACGTTCAACTTTGTTAAAAAAAATAGATATTCACGCAGGACTTTCCAAAAATTGAACATAAATATCCGCATCAGCGCTGAATCTGCAGCCGTCACTCACCAGTGTTGCCAGATTGGGCGGTTCACCGCGATTTTCCTTCTGACTTTTGCGGGTAAAGAGTGCTTTGGGTGGGTGGGACTCTATCTGGCAACACCGGTCACACCGGTGTTTACACGCGTGTCTTTACACGCGTGTCTTTACACGCGTGTCTTTACATTCGGGGCAGCGTCGGCAGCGCCGGGACCCTCCATCAATGTAGAGGCGTCTGCGGGCGGCACCGGGACCCTCCATCAGTAGTTGGGGCGTCTTCTATAGCAACTTCATCCGGCGAAGCCATGCTGTCCGTGACGCTGACTTGCTAGG
>JBBPBX010009495.1:11056-26828 GCA_038048925.1 Garcialebias charrua | reverse complement strand
ATTGCATTTATGATTCAGTGCAATAATAAACACATTTAAAAGGTAACAGATCATTAAAACTTGGTTTCTTTTTTTATATTTTCAATTAAATTTTTTATTTGGAAAGGCAAGTAACAATTACATTTTACTCTAAAAAAGCTAAGTCTGGTCCTCTGGACATTCAAAAAATAAAACAAAACAAAGCAACAAAAAAAATGTAGAAACGTTTCGTCTTTCGTCCGAAAGACTTCCTCAGTCTGAGTTGCTGTATTCAGCTCAGTCTTACAAAGTGATCTTAGTTTGGGGAAACAAGATAATTCCTGACAGACAAAGAAACTGAAAGTTATGCACCATAACTCATGTTCCCTGAAGGAAGGGAACGAGGTGCAACATACTTGCTATGGGAATTGCGCCCCCGCGCATTACCTGAAGGAATACATTCACGCCTTTACGGCAGGGGCGTCAGCGTCGCGCCAGAGGCCCCGCCCTCTGGGTATTTAAGCGGCTGACGCCCATCCATCTTTCTCCAAGATTGCACTTCACCGAGCTTTCAGCATTGAAAGGGCCAGATATGTTGCACCTCGTTCCCTTCCTTCAGGGAACATGAGTTATGGTGCATAACTTTCAGTTCCCTTTCAGTCTGGTCTCTCGGTGCAACATACTTGCTATGGGAACGTAATCCATTCACGCCCTTGAAATGCTCAGCAAAGTGCATGTGAGAACATCCGTCCTAAAAGACAGGTAGCTCCTAGCTGCTTTCTACAGGGAATGTAGAGAGCACATGCTAAGAGGAAAAAATGCTGAATGTAAAGAACATCAACGTGATGTTTCCACTGGGCATATATATGTACAACACCAACTAGAGACAGCCTAACGCCAAAATTACACTACACGCGTTCCAGCTCCGCCCCGCTCCGGTCCGACCTCCGCAGCAAATACGCACCCATTATAATCAATGACAGAATTTACACTGGCTCCACACGGCGGCGGCGAGCTGCGGAGAGCGGACGGCAGTCCGTCAAAATTAGAAATTTTTCTATTTCTGCCGGATGACGGAGCTGTGCCGTAGTCAACTTTTGAAGATTACGTCGCACCAACAGGAAAAGGAACGAGCACAACTTCCGTATTTACAAAATAAAATCACCACGGGCGGACTAATCCTAGCTCTATACGGATTTATTTGTACAAAAATGCTGTCAAACTATCATTTATGACTACGCCTACAAACGCAATACAATAAATAAATAAATAAATAAAGTATTTTATTCTGAAATGTAATACATCACTTCCTGTTGCTCAAACCATGTCCTGTCGCTCATTTACGAGAGAAGATCAAGGCAGCAGTATCTACAGTTGTTCTCCTTCTTCCACCGAATGAATTGTTTTGTTCTGACTTACTTATTTATCACTTGATTTATCGCGCAATCTCGCAATTCCCGCGCATGCGTCTCGGAGCGGCGCATCCATGCGGACCTGAGCTGCGCGGAGGTAGTGGAAATTGGAGTTTGAGACGCTCAGCTGCGACCTGCGGAGCGGACCGCATGTAGTGTATTCACAGAGCCAGCGTGCTCCACCAGTGTGAATACTCATCATCTCCTTTTCCCTCTGGAGAATCCTGAGAAACAGGAGGAGCAATGGACCCACTATGTCACAATAAATTGGGTGACAAATGTGGAGGTAGAAAACCCAGGCCAAGCACAGGGTAACCTCCCAGGTCCTTATTAGAAAAACCTTTCTTTCTTATTTCTTTTATATAGGGCACGACTAACAAGTGGAGCCCATCCTGATGTTGGAGATCAGTTAGGGAGAGGGGAAACCCTTCCAACAGACATCTCTTAGGCAAAACAAACACCAAGGGGTACTCTTGTGAATGTTGTTACTGTTTGTTTTGGGCCAAGCAACCAAAGCCTTGTAGAGGTGTAGAAGCTGTCCACGTGCCTGAGTCAGCAGGTCACTGTGAGAAGGCAATTGCCATGGTATCCCTGATAACATTGAGATCAACTCCGGGAACCACGTTTTCTGTGGCCATCTGGGGGCTATGAGAATCAGGGAGAGGGCTCCCTGGCGTACCCGTTCCAATGTCGCCCCGATCAGAGGGACAGGTGGAAAGGCATAGTAGAGCTCCCTGCTGGCCAATCATGTGCCAGAGCATCCATACCCAATGGAGCGTCTGCTTCCCTCAAGGAGAAGTAGAGGTCACAGTGTGAGCTAGCCCTGCAAGCGAACAGGTCCACAGAGGCTCTCCCAAATCGTGACCAGACCTGTTCCACAATCCGTGGGTTCAGGCTCCATTCTGACGCCAAAAGAGGTCCTCTTGAGAGGGCGTCTGCTCCATAATTTAGTTCACCAGGGACATGAGTCGCCCTAAGTGACAAGATTCTTGGAGCACACCATGTGAGCATCCTTTGCGCCAGTCCGAGGAGGGCCCGGGACCTTGTCCCTCCCTCTCTGTTGATGAAGGACACTGTGGTCCTGTTATCTGATTTCACCAGGATATGTTGTCCAGCAATCAGACCTTTATTGAAGAAGTATTTTAACGACAGGAATACGACCAGCAACTCCAGGAAGTTGATATGTAATCTCGTTTCCTGTTCATTCCAAAGGCCGCAGGCGTTCTGATTTCTACAGATCGTCCCCCATCCTGTTTTTGAGGCGTCCGTCGTGATGACCACACGAGATGACACCCTTCCCAGTGAGACCCCTTCCGTAAAAATGGACAAATCTCTCCAGGGTTCCAGGGCCTTCAAGCACTCTGAATCTATCCTAACCTTTCCTGCTTGATTAGGCAGGGCGGGTTGTATTTGTCGGTTTAGCCATACTTGTATGGGCCGCATTTTCAGTAATGCGTGTGGCACACAGGGAATGGCTGCCGCCAAGAGGCCTAAAAGGCGTTGGCAGGTTTTCACAGGGACCCGTTGGTCCAGTTTAAATCTTTCCAGGCAACGGCAAATGGAGGAAACTCGTTCCTTCGAGAGCCATGCTCTGTACCGGACAGTGTCGATCTGTACTCCCAGAAATACGGTAACCCGTGATGGAGTCAAATCGCTTTTTTGTAGGTTTATGACAAAACCGAGAGACTCCAGGTGAGATATCACCTTATAGGAGTGTGACTGGGCCTGCTTTCTGCTTTCAGCCAGAATCAGCAGGTCATCCAAGTAATTCATGACCCTGAGTCCTTGATTCCTAAGAGGGGTAAGGTTGCATCCAGACATTTAGTAAATGTGCGCGGAGCAATCTTTAAACCGAAGGGTAAGCACGGTGGCACAACTGGTACACTGTAACCCCAAATTTTCATTTACATAATAAGTCAAGCTATTATTACTAATCTTTTTGTTATTTTGTAAAAGGCGGGACCATTACTAAACAATATGTGAATTGCATACTAGCTCAAAATGAGTTGCTTCTTTACTAATGGCTCTGAGTGGCGACACCTCTCATTTACATGTTTTTACTGGTTTGGGGCGGGGCTTGTCAGTGAACACGTGACCTGCCTGGTGTGGTGCACAAAGAAGAAGGAAAAAAATGAAGAACCGTGAGGCCATGTTTCTCCTGACTGCTGCAAAATCTAATTACAGTGACGAAGTGCTGAAATCAGGTCAGTCTGGTTGATGTAACAGTTTATTGACACATGTTAAGTGCTCAAATTTGATTCCGTTTTTATTGTACTTGCTGGTAAAATAACGTTTTTGTTTGCTCATGTTAACGATAGCTATAATGTTTCACCGGAGTGTCAACTGCATCATTTTTGCCCTAAATTAGAGCTACTTTGTAGTTGATCATCCTTTGTTGTTATTTCGGGACTGATTGAATTAGTACCGGTAGTTAATGCCTGTAGCAAACAAGAACTAATTGCCCCTCACAGAGAGCTAATGCTGTTAGCTGTTAGCTCTAGCTAGCTTCCTGTTGCATACAGAATAATTTACCACCACATGCTTTAATTTTTTTTAAACTTCGACAGGGAACATTCAAATCAAGGGCTGTTGGTTCTTACAATCATTCCTGGTGATGTAGTGAATTTTGCTTATATTCTGTGTTAGTACCAGGGCATGTCCAAGAACTCCTTGAGTGACTGAGGCGTCTTTGAGATGATTCTAAGCTGCTTTTATCGATGGGGGAAGATGATGCATTACTTGAGAAGTAAGTGAAAACTATTTTATACTGCTATTTTATACTGTTGTTATAGAATAAAGAAGTAAGAGTTTTCGTCATTCGTCTGTCCCGTCCCGTTTATTTCTGTACAGGTAGTCCCTGACTTACGAGCGCCCTGACATGTATTTCTTTCTTTTGTGTCTGTCTGTCTTTCTTCAACATAATCAATATTTTTCTTTTTCACTTCAGGCAAACTGGTTCAGACACGGAGTGTCTACCTAGAAGGGATCAACAGAAGGATTCCAGTGATGATACTTCTAGCTGTGGAGACGAAGCTGTGGAGATGTGAGAGAACAGCAGGAGAGGAGGTAGGAGAGGAGGAAGCAGAGGAGGCCAAAATGTAAATAGTTTGCAGTGAGTGTGTTTTTTATTGTTTATTTTTTACAATATATAAAGATTTGTTTACAAAAAGTACTTCTTGCAGGGATGACATTGTGGAGACATCACCACACCTTCTGATGAAACGCTGGCCTGCACTCTTCACTAATAAGCAGGTACACATATTATTCTGATGGTCATTGTCCAGTTGTACAACACACTAATTTCTTTTTTCTTTTTTTGTCTAACCGCCATATTGGATTTGTGCGCCAAATTGAAGACAAAACAAAATGTGGACCTAAAATTTGGAGGGATGACATTGTGGAGACATCACCACTAAGTCTTCTGATGAAACGCTGGCCTGCACTCTTCACTAATAAGCAGGTACACATATTATTCTGATGGTCATTGTCCAGTTGTACAACACGCTAATTTCTTTTTTTTTTCTTTTTTTGTCTAACCGCCATATTGGATTTGTGCGCCAAATTGAAGACAAAACAAAATGTGGACCTAAAAAAAACTGCTCCTCTTCTGTGTGGGGTTCCTCAGGGCTCAGTCTTAGGCCCCCTCCTCTTCACACTATACCTGCTCCCTCTTGGCTCCATTCTTAGAAAATATGGGATCTCCTTTCATTGTTATGCGGATGATACGCAGATTTATGTCCCGCTTCAGAAAAAGGACTCCAACTCTCTGGCCCCTCTGTTTTCATGTCTGGAGGACATCAAAGCCTGGATGGCTGTGAACTTTTTAAAGTTTAATGAGGGGAAGACTGAGGTGATGGTTTTTGGAAGCTCAACTGAGACTCCCAAGGTCAATGTTGGTTCCTTGGCTCAATACATCAGACCTATTGTTACAAACCTGGGGGTCAAGATCGATGCAGGACTAAAATTTGAAAACCACATCAGAGCAGTTGTTAAAACTAGTTTTTTCCACCTGAGGCAGCTGGCTAAGGTGAAGCCAATTCTTTCCAAGCAGAATTTTGAAACAGTAGTTCACGCCTTTGTGACCACACGACTGGACTACTGTAATGCACTCTATATAGGAATCAGTGATTCCTGTATCTCTCAGCTTCAGAGGGTACAGAACGCCGCTGCACGACTTTTAACTGGCACACGAAAGTTTGACCACATTACTCCTGTTTTAACCTCCCTGCACTGGCTGCCCGTACATTACAGGATTCATTTTAAAGTTCTTTTATTTGCTTTTAAAGCGCAAAATGGTCTTGCCCCGCCCTATCTGTCCGAGTTGCTGCAGCCATACGCACCCTCTCGATCCCTCAGGTCATGTGATCAGCTGCTCCTGAGTGTCCCAAAGACAAAACGCAAGCTCAGAGGAGACCGTGCTTTTGCTGTGGCAGCTCCTAAACTGTGGAACAACCTTCCCTTGAACATCAGACAGGCCTCTTCCCTGTCTGTTTTTAAATCTCTTCTTAAAACCCATCTCTTCTCCCTGGCCTATGACACCATCTGCGATGTTGACTTTTAATAATTTTAGTCGCTTGTTTTATCTGAGTGTATGATTCCTCAACTTTTATTATGTGACTTTTATTTATTTTAATTATTTTATTACCTGATTGTGATTGTTTTGTTGTGTGTACAGCACTTTGGTCCTGTAGGTGTTTAAAGTGCTCTATAAATAAAGCTGGTATGGTATGGTATGGTACATCACCACCAAGCCTTCTGATGAAACGCTGGCCTGCACTCTTCACTAATAAGCAGGTACACATATTATTCTGATGGTCATTGTCCAGTTGTACAACACGCTAATTTCTTTTTTTTCTTCTTTTTTTGTCTAACCGCCATAGTGGATTTGTGCGCCAAATAGAAGACAAAACAAAATGTGGACCTAACATTTGGAGGGATGACATTGTGGAGACATCAACACCAAGCCTTCTGATGAAACGCTGGCCTGCACTCTTCACTAATAAGCAGGTACACATATTATTCTGATGGTCCTTCTCCAGTTGAACAGCACACTAATTTCTTTCTTTCTTTTAATTTTTTAAATGTATGGAATTCTAAAGGATTGTGGAAAAAGACCTGCTGCTGGAATCTTATTCTGTCCTTCATGATCACACCCTGACTAACCCTGTGTTTATGTGCAGTGACGACTGTGATGGTCCCATATTAAATAATATCATTATATAAAAACAACCAATTTAGAAGTTTTCCCATTTCAGTCAAATAGTGACAAAATGACCAAGAAGATCTCTCAAATAGTCCTTACGCCAAAAATACACTACAAGCGGCTCCGCTCCGCAGGTCGCAGCTGTGCGAGTCCAGTTTCCACTTCCTCCGCTCCGCTCAGGTCCGCATGGATGCGCCACTCCAAGACGTATGCGCGGGAATTGCGAGATCGCGCGATAAATCAAGTGATAAATAAATGAAGTCAGAACAAAACAATTAATTCGGTGGAAGAAGGAGAACAACAGTAGAGACTGCTGCCTTGATCTTCTCTCGTAAATGAGCGACAGGACATGGTTTGAGCAACAGGAAGTGATGTATTACATTTCAGAATAAAATACTTTATTTATTTATTTATTTATTGTATTGCGTTTGTAGGCGTAGTCATAAATGATAGTTTGACAGCATTTTTGTACAAATAAATCCGTATAGAGCTAGGATTAAGTCCGCCCGTGGTGATTTTATTTTGTAAAAACGGATGTTGTGCTCGTTCCTTTTCCTGTTGGTGCGACGTAATCTTCAAAAGTTGACTCCGCACAGCTCCGGCGTCCGGCAGAAATAGAAAAATTTCTAATTTTGACGGACTGCTGTCCGCTCTCCGTTGCTCGCCGCCGCCGTGTGGAGCCAGTGTAAATTCTGTCATTGATTATAATGGGTGCGTATTTGCTGCGGAGGTCGGACCGGAGCGGGGCGGAGCCGTAACGTGTGTAGTGTATTTTTGGCGTTAGACCATCCATCCATCCATCCATTTTCGTCCACTTATCCGGGATCGGGTCGCGGGGGTAGCAGCCAGTAGGGAGGCCTAGACTTCCCTCTCCCCAGCCACTTGGAGCAGCTCCTCTGGAGGAATCCCAAGGCGTTCCCAGGCCAGCCGAGAAACATAGTCCCTCCAGCGTGTCCTGGGTCTTCCTCTGGGTCTCCTCCCGGTGGGACATGCCCGGAACACCTCACCAGGGAGGCGTCCAGGAGGCATCCTAACCAGATGAAATGTGAAGAAAGAAAGTCCTTAGACCAATACTGATTTTACAATGTTCATTGTTAGAAAATTTCAAAATGCTTGACCAAACAGTAGTTATCATTATGTTAGCATAAACTGTATTTGATACAATTCCTGTTCTGTCATGGTGGTCTGTTGTAGTTCAGCAATTTTATTCCCTAATGGTTTTATTTATGGCAATTATTTTTTGTTTATCTTTAGGATGGTGATGAGTTCTTTGGCCAAATGGACGTTGGGACCCTGTTGCTGAATCCTGAAGGTGTCTCCCCCCTAACATCAGATCTTCACCCGGCGAGCCTGAAAATCATCAGTGAGGGCGACATTTTTGTGGAAAAGCTCATGACCTTGCCAGAAGCTGTGAGTCTCCTTTTTGGGCTCACATATGAACTCCATGTAAACTACCCAAAGAAAATCAGAAATACACTCCTGTTCATTCAACAGGTACTGTATCCCCCCCCTCATTTGGGAAGTATTGAGTTGAAGCTGAGAATTCAAACAGAAAATTCAACTTGTGTAAAAATGCTGCAGGTGCTCTACTTTTGGTTAGATGGGGAAAAAAATCCTATTTAGCAGCTAAAGTTCATTGTTTTACTGCTGAAGTTTAGTTTGTAGCTGTCTTTCAAATACAAACATAATGTGAACAAGTGTTGTAATGTAACTGTTACACTGAAACTTTCCTGTTCATCATTACTTGTTTTAAACAATTGTTAGTGCCACCATGCTAGTTAATTTTTTTTTGTTGAAAAAATTATTTTTATTTTTTTAAATTATTATTATTATTTTTATTTTTTTATGTTTATTTTATTTTTTTTATCATTAAGGCTTCCAAATAAAAGAACTGTATGGACACTTTTAAAAAAAAGACAATTTACCTGTCGAAGCCATTGAAGGGTTCCATGTTAGTCTTTTGACCAGATTAATGATGTAAATTATAAAGGGTACCTCAGATCATAAGATGTTATGTAAGCATGTTCCCCTTTGCACAAGATATTAACATTCTTAATTTCACCTATCAAAGTAAAATGGTTAATTTGGTAAAACGTTTGAAAATCCATTTTTGTAAAGGCTTAAATGCAGAATTGTATTGACTTAGCACTTTACTCAGATTTAGTTTTGTACTAAAGTTTAAACTCTTGAACATGGTGAAATGTGTACTCAGATTTACATGTTTAAAATGTTACTATTCCACTATTTTTGCAATAAATTTGTGAAAAATAAATTAAATTGTCATTTTTTGTGTAAGAAACAACAGGTAGTATACAGACAATTATTGTGTAATGTTAAAAAATCTAATTGATTATTATTATTATTTAATTTAGTATTTCTAACTAAAAAAGATGAGAAATGAATACTGATAAACATGAGAAACAAATACTGATCATCATGGGTAATGATTACTGATATATATGATTAATGGTTGAGTTAATTACTCGTAAACAATGGTTTTAAAAACTTGAGTTTTTTAGTACAAGATTATCTTGGACACAAGACTTTATGTAAACAGAGCTTGATTTGTTTAGTTTTTGATTTTGTAAAAACTGGAGATCCCCTCGCAATCGCTTTCCACATTCTGCTTTAGTAATGATTACTAATTTGGGTTTACAGTGTAATGGGCCATATGTGGTACTTTAACATAAAAACACACAGCTGTGATTGTTATTTCTGAGGCTAAGAGGTGTCCCTGGCGAGGCCTGATTGCTGCTGAGTGTCAACGCAGAAGTGTTCAACGCGCAAATCACACCAGCATACACACCAAGGGTCTTTCTAACAACACACAAATCAGCTTATCCGTGTTGTTTTGCTAGTTTTCAAGCTTTGGCGGCGCTTTTCTAAACAACATGTAATTTGTGGATCACACTTCTAACCGGCAGATGTTTCTTTCCTGCCTGAAATTCCTCAGAGTCTTCGAGTCTGATGAGAACGTGTTCACATTTTCATTTAAACCTCCTGACGGGAGATAGCCAAAGGAAACGCTGCAACAATGTGGACTTTGTTTAGCTGAAAGTAAACTCATCTCGTCACCGCATTCAGTCACAAGACAGCTCACGAAGATAAAATAAGACAACTGAACGATTCAGACAACAAGAGACTTTTAGGTGCTTTCAAACAAATACTAACCGTGGACAAGGTGACCTACACAGAAAAATTAAAATGATGCACTAATTGTGTTTGCTTGAACAAAAACCTGAATGAACTATTTTCTTTTCACTACAAAGCCACAACTGCAGGAAAGACAGCAACTGTTTAATTGTTAACAAATATAAATTATTAATTATTAAGAATCGTGAATTTACTACAAAATATATTTGTCTCAAATCAGGTCTAAACGACAACAGTTCTTCTCAAAAACACACTTTTTTCTCCAAATAACAGCAATCGATTGGTTCTGAACAGACGGGGTTCTGGTGTTTAGGAAACATTATTTTCAGCTTTTCACCGACACTGAATCAATTTGGTGATTTATAATTTCCCACATCCACTGGTGCTCTGGATGAGTTTTATTGAAACCATCAGAAAGTAATTGTTGGGGTGACATCTACAACTGATTAACTTTTGAAGTTCACTTTTTAAATGACCTCTGTGTTGAGAAACTGTGTTTAATTCTGACCAGACATGGAGACTAGTCGAAGAGGTGTCCAATCCTGGTCCTCAAGGGACACTATCCTTTACCTGACTAAATAAAGGTTGAATGAAAAAAAACTATCCTGCATGTCTTAGATCAGGGCTATTCAACTAAACTGCTCAGGGGGCCACAGTTACTGAAAGCCTCCAGCTCAGGGGCCGGACATCCAGCAGTTATTCTCATTAAGTAAGGTTGTTTTATGATTTAAAACAAGAGTTTTATTTAATAATGAACCCATTGGTGGGCCGAACGGAGCACACCCGTGGGCCTGATTTGGCCCCCGGGCCGCCAGTTGTCTTAGAAGTTTCTCTGCTCCAACACACCTGCTTTAAATCCATGGGTGATTAACAGGCGTCAGCAGAACATGAAGTTAATTCAACCACTGATTCAGGCATGCTGGAACAAATAAACATGCAGAACAGTGGTCCTGGAGGGCAAGGATTAAGCTTGGCCCAGTCCAGATTAGCCATTAGCTCTTCCATCTGGTCAGGATTACACTGTTTATTTTAACTAAAGCCAGTCCGAGCTAATCACAACAGGAAGGATATTAATTGTACATAATCTTTCCAAAGAACCCCCACTTTTAAATTTCTAAACTACCGGTACTGTATATGTGATTTATATAATATTAGACTCTGTATTGTATAACTAAAGAAATGGATCTATAAATCAGAAAAGGCATAATTTTAGATTGAATACAGTACCCACTGCTAATAAACCTATAAAGAGGTAACAATGGGGAAAATTCTTTGAATATTTTTTTTTTTCGTGCTGAACTTTTGTGATGCTGAAGCCTGAAAAGAATTTTCCATTATCTAACCTCAATTCAATGTTCCCTTGGTTATTTCTCCAGCGCTCTTACCGTCACACAATCTGACTTCTTCTTTCCTTTACCTACGTCAGCTTCCGTCTCTGTCAGTTCAGTTGTCTGTTTAACCCTCGAGCCACCTTTAAAATGACTGTGCCATCAGGCTGTTGAATGAACAACCCACTCCCTATGTTCCCCCTCCATTACCCAGTTGTGCATATGATTCTTTAGTGCCATACATTAACAGAATGGTGACAGGGATTGTACTAATGCAGCACTCTCATTACATTTTTCAGCCCTGCCTGATTATGCACCTAAAATAACTATAAACTGAATATTGTATTGCTGCAGTGCATCACACTTCCCCGATCCCCTCCTCCGGGGAGAATAACAAAGACTTGTTATGCAAATTAACTTTATTCTTGTGGAGCTAAACCTACTTATTTATTTTGGGTAGCATTTTTTGGGTTACTAGCAATTGATCTCACTATTTATTCCATGATTATTGCTGGAGGTAGTTTATGAATACCGGTAAGTAACGCTGTAAATGCTCCAGTATTGTTGCAATATAAAAATATGCAGCATTTTCCCAAAATGAGGTGTAAAATGTAATATTTAGCATGAGGTTATTAGAACTTGGTCTAGGTCAATAACTGATAACAACATTGATATTATATTATTTTTGGAGCAATAGCAGTTTATTTAAAAGCCTTATATATTTTACTCTAAGGCCCGAAGCAGTCCCTCTCATAAAAGAATAATAAAATGTTTTTTATTTTTTTATTTTTTATTTTTTTACTTCCACTGCATCAAATCTTTTCAATAATATCAGACCTTACTACAAACCAGAATCCAAAAAAGTTGGGACACAAAACAAATTGTGAATAAAAACTGAATGCAATGATGTGGAGATGGCAAATGTCAATATTTTATTCGTAATAGAACATAGATGACAGATCAAAAGTTTAATCTAAGTAAATGTAACATTTAAAGGGAAAATATGTTGATTCAAAATTTCACAGTGTCAACAAATCCCAAAAAAGTTGGGACAAGTAGCAATAAGTGGCTGGAAAAAGGAAATTGAGCATATAACAAACAGCTGGAAGACCAATTAACACTAATTAGGTCAATTGACAACATGATTGGGTATAAAAAGAGCTTCTCAGAGTGTCAGTGTCTCTCAGAAGCCAAGATGGTAAGAGGATCACCAATTCCACCATTGTTGCACAGAAAGATAGTGCAGCAATACCAGAATGGTGTTACCCAGCGTAAAATAGCAAAGACTTTTAAGTTATCATCATCAACCGTGCATAACATCAAAAGATTCAGAGAATCTGGAACAATCGCTGTGCGTAAGGGTCAAGGCCGTAAAACTCTACTGGATGCTCGTGATCTCCGGGCCCTTAAACGTCACTGCACCTCAAACAGGAATGCCACTGTCAAGGAAATAACAGAATGGGCTCAGGAATACTTCCAGAAAGCATTGTCAGTGAACACAATCCACCGTGCCATCCGCCGTTGCCAGCTGAAACTCTACAGTGCAAAGAGGAAGCCATTTCTAAGCAAGCTCCACAAGCTCAGACGTTTGCACTGGGCCAGGGGTCATTTAAAATGGAGTGTGGCAAAATGGAAGACTGTTCTGTGGTCAGATGAGTCACGATTTGAAGTTCTTTATGGAACACTGGGACGCCATGTCATCCGGACCAGAGAGGACAAGGATAGCCCAAGTTGTTATCAACGCTCCGTTCAGAAGCCTGCATCACTGATGGTATGGGGTTGCATGAGCGCTTGTGGCATGGGCAGCTTGCATGTCTGGAAAGGCTCCATTAATGCAGAGAACTATGTTCAGGTTCTAGAACAACATATGCTCCATCTAGACGTCATCTCTTTCAGGGAAGACCCTGCATTTTTCAACAAGATAATGCCAGACCACATTCTGCAGCAATCACAACATCATGGCTACGTAGGAGAAGGATCCGGTACTGAAATGTCCAGCCTGCAGTCCAGATCTTTCACCTATAGAGAACATTTGGTGCATCATAAAGAGGAAGGTGCGACAAAGAAGGCCCAAGACGATTGAACAGTTAGAGGCCTGTATTAGACATGAATGGGAGAGCATTCCTATTTCTAAACTTGAGAAACTGGTCTCCTCTGTCCCCAGACGTCTGTTGAGTGTTGTAAGAAGAAGGGGGGATGCCACACAGTGGTAAAAATGGACTTGTCCCAACTTTTTTGGGATTTGTTGACGCCATGAAATTTTGAAACAACATATTTTTCCCTTAAAATGATACATTCTCTCAGTTTAAACTTTTGATCCGTTATTGATCCGTTATTTGTGTTCTACAGTATTCTGAATAAACAGATAGCAGTTCTGTATAAAGTAAGAGAGTTATTCACTGATAAAGCAATGTTTATGTTGTATAATGCAATAGTTGTTCCTTATTTGGTTTACTGTATTGAAGTCTGGGGTAAAGCGTGTAAAACTACAACTAATTCTTTGTTCATTTTACAGAAAAGAGCTGTACGAATTATTATGAAAAAAAAAACTATAGATATCCGTCGACTACTTTATTTTATCAACTGAAAATTTTGAAGTTCTATGATTTGGTTAATTATAACATTTTGTTGCTTATGTATAAGGCACATAAAGGCATGTTGCCTGACAATATTCAAACACATTTTGTTAAAAGAGAGAGTGTATATTTTCTTAAAGGAATTGAGATGTTTGTGAAGCCTTATTTTAGTACTAGTTTGAAGGAACGATCCACAATAATTCAGGGAATAGGATTGTGGAATGGTTTGGAAGATACTGTTAAGAATGCCAGATCACTGTGTACATTTAAGAGACTGATAAAGACGAGTTTCTTGGAAGAATATGGGAATCGTTAATACATATATCTACTTAAGTTGTTGTCTGATTTGATTAAGATGTTTGAGTTTTTATGTTTTTAATTTAGCTAGATTGTTATTGTCTTTGTGAATTACATTTTTTTAAATATATAATTTGATTTACATTAGAATTGAGTAAAAAGGGGCAGTTTTCATAAGACTAGTTCTTCTTCTGCCACCTTTCATTTTATTTTTTTACTTTTTGTTATTGTATGTATAATTGTCATGTTTTTAAATGAAATGAATAAAATTTTCAAAAAAAACAAAACAAAAAAAAAACAATTAGATGTTGGCACCTCCACATCATTGCATTCACAATTTGTTTAATGTCCCAACTTTTTTGGAATCCGGTTTGTACAATACAAAGTTTATTTATGTTATATTTTTTTATATTTCTTTGACATTTTTATATGTTTTTTTGTCATACAAAATTTTGATCTTTTTTTTCTGGGAAAAACAAAAAATAAGCAACATTTGCATAAAATAAAGTGCTAAGTGAATATTTGGCCCCTGGCAGGACCTTCTACAATTGCCACAAATGAACTCAACTGCACATCACCCACACATGTTCAGCAATTTTTTTTTTTAAATCATGTGAAAACGGTTGTAAAAGTTTGACCCAAAGGCCCAGGAGACCCTACAGTCTGAATGTCATACTGTTCTTGGCAAAACACCAACCCCTAATTGCACCCAGTGTGTGTGAATCTGTGTGTGCGATAGAAAAGTGCTATATGTATGTGTGAAGGGGTGAAGAGCATTTGTGGCTGCTACGAGTAGAAAAAGAAGCTCATCTTATTGTCAATTTACTGTTTGCAGAAGCTTGATTTTCTACCCTTTTCCCCTCTGTCAGCATAATTGTTCAGCGTTCATCAGACAGAACTAACAACAGTTTTGTTTTCCTCTTCAACATGCTGTTGTTCATGAAATTGTTTTTTAAGGTTGTTAAACTAGATGATAAAAAAAATAAAAAATAAAATATATATATAAAATACTCACACACTAATATTTTGTTGGACCACCTTTAGCTTTGATTACAGCATGCATTCGCTGTGTCATTGTTTCATTAAACTTCTGCGATGTCACAAGATCTGTTTCATCCAGTGTTGCATTAATGTTTCACCAAGATCTTGCATTGATGACTAGGCACTAGGCATGAAGGGTGCATCACTTCAACTGCCTCTCTTCTTACCCTGATGTGCCCATCACTGTGAAACAGGGTAAATCTGGACTCATCAGACCACATGACCTTCTTCCATTGCTCCAGAGGCCAATCTTTATGCTCTCTAGCCAATTGAAGCCTTTTTTCCCCAGTTAGCCTAACTGATTAGTGGTTTTCTTAAGGCCTCACAGCTGTTCAGTCCCAATTCCTTGAGTTCGCTTCACATTGTGCCTGTGGAAATGCTCTTACTTTCACTATTAAACATAGCCCTGGGTGCTACTGTTGTGTTTCTTTGATTTGATTTCACCGAATGTTTAAGTGATCGCCGATCATTCAGGATTTTTTATCTGGCCACATTTCTTCCTTGAAGACGATGGGTCTCTATCCTTCCAGTTTTTAATAATGCGTTGGACAGTTCTTAACCCAATTTCAGTAGTTTCTGCATTCTCCTTAGATGTTTTGTCTGCTTGATGCATGCCAAAGGTTTGACCCTTCTCAAACAGACAGACATCTTTTCCACGACCAAGCAATGTGTCTTTAGACATGGTTGTTTAAGAAATGAGAAGCAACTCATTGCACCAGTTGGGGTTAAATAACTTGTTGCCAGCTGAAAGATAATCATCCAATGCAGTAATTATCCAATAGGAGGCTCGTACCTATATACCGG
>JBBPBX010009494.1:31350-43667 GCA_038048925.1 Garcialebias charrua | reverse complement strand
AGGACAGATTTTATCAAACTTACAGAAAGTAATCACTAGATGGACATTTACAAACTGTTAGCTGTATGAGATGTTTGAGCTAAAATTCGATTTATTTATAATTTATTTTCGCAGCGCACGCGACGGTTTGGAAGACGTCAAAGCGAAACAATTTAAATCCAGCAGATTTGACCATTTCGTGAATTTATTAAGGAACGGTTAAGCTCAGAAACACTTTTGCTATAATGTCAGCTAAGAAATATATTTTTAAGCGTTTATTTTGCTAAATTTTAAAGAAAATGCTGCGGTCCCACCCGGGTGCTCGTAGCGAAACTATTTTTTAAATCCAGCTGATTTGACAATTGCGTTCATTTATTAAGGAAAAGTTCAGCTAAGACACATCTTTGCTATAATTTTCAGCAAACAAATAATTGTTTTTACCGTGTTAATCTTGTAAAGTCCTTCCGTGCTCGCTCGCTCCTGTGGCCGCCATTTTCAGCAGGGCAAATGACGCGCTGACGCGTCGCGGTGACGCATAATAGATGCGACTTAAATAAAGGTGCGACATGTTTATGGATTTTTCCAATTTATTGCCAATAATTGGACAAAGCGACTTATAGAGAGGTGAGACTTATCAGGCGGAAATACGGTAAATACTAAAATAAATATAACATCCCTAGTTTGCGGTTTTTTCACCTATTGCGGTGGTGTGTGGAACATAACCTCTGCGATAATCGAGGGACTACTGTACTCAGATTGCACGCTCACCTTCATCATCAGAGTCAAATCCAAAGAGGTTTGAGCACTTCTGCTTCTCCATGTGTCTCTTCAGCTCCTCAGCACTGCTGAAAGTAGTGAAGCAGTTGGCACATCGATGCCTCTGCTTAGCAGGTTTCACGCACACCGGTTCCGGAGAAACCTTTCCTTGACTCCGGTGGACTAGCAAATCCCTCCTTCGCTTCGGCATGGTGATGTACCTTTCATCCAGGTACACCGGCGGTGGCACACGCATGTACGGCTTCTTGCTGTACTCGGCGAGTGTCGCCTTGCACGGTTTAAACGTTGCGTCATCAGTCAACACTGCGCTGCTCAAGGTGTGAGAGCAGACAGTCATCATTGAAGTAAAGGGCATTTCCGATGGATTTTTGTCCTCACATTCGGAACTCTCTCCTGCCACTGGTTGGGCTTCAGCTGAAGGTTTTCCACATTTCTTGGCTGTATGTTTAGCTTTTTTCTTGGCAACCATTTTTGCGTCATCATTGCAAACGTTCTTGCGCTTCTTGCTGACTTTGCCAGTCCCAGACTCGTTTTTCTCAACACTGGATTTCTGAGCGTGGTCGTGTCCGTTTAGCTTTGGCTCGTTTTCTTCAGTGGCGGATGACAAATGTGCTTTATCGACGGTATCAGTGGGTATGGATGGAGCGGAAGCCTCTTTTCTTTTTTCCTTCTCGTCAAGAGTGCTCTTTATAAGTCTTTGCAATCCCTGTAAAATCATTGCTGCTCCTTTGGCCTTGTCCTGCTGTTTGGGGTCACACTTTGGTTTAGAAATGGTTTTCAAGGTGGAGGTTTTATTTTTACTAGGCTGTTTCTTGGTTAACGCCTTCTCTTCGTTTTTGACGACTGAGATCTTGGTCTCGTCTCTTTCGTCCTTCATCGTTGTCTTTGTCGACGATGCAGCATGGTAGCTATTGGAATGAATTTCCGTTGAATCTTCCACTTCAGTTTTTACTTTACTCGCAGAACTTTTTACTTTTTGTACGACGGTGGATTTGGACGTGGCAGGCTTTTTTGAGGCTGTTGAAACATTTTGTTTTTGACTTTTGTTTACCCTTTTGTTCATTATAGCTTTTGTAATTTTGTTTTTCTGCGATTTGCTTGGATCTGAAAGGACATGGGAATTTTTGACGGTTGGAAACGTTTGTTTTTTCCCATGAGTAGACCTTTGATTTTTTGAGATAGCACGTTTATTCAGACATACCAAAACAGTTTCATCAGATACAAGGATGAATAGACTTAGCTGAATGGATGGATGGATAGACAGTTAGCTGGATGGATGGATGAATAGACAGTTAGCTGAATGATGGATGAATAGACAGCTGAATGGCTGGATAGATGGATGAATAGACAGTTAGCTGAATGGATGGATGGATAGACAGTTAGCTGAATGGATGGATGGATGGATAGACAGTTAGCTGAATGGATGGATGGATAGACAGTTAGCTGGATGGATGAATGGATGAATAGACAGTTAGCTGAATGGATGGATGGATAGACAGTTAGCTGGATGGCTGGCTGGATGGATGAATAGACAGCTGAATGGATGGATGAATAGACAGTTAGCTGAATGGCTGGATGAATAGACAGTTATCTTAATGGATGGATGAATAGACAGTTAGCTGAATGGATGGATGAATAGACAGTTAGCTGAATGGATGGATGAATAGACAGTTAGCTGAATGGATGGATGAATAGACAGTTGGATGGATGGATGGATGGATGGATGGATGGATGGATGGATGGATGAATAGACAGTTATCTTAATGGATGGATGAATAGACAGTTAGCTGAATGGATGGATGAATAGACAGTTAGCTGAATGGATGGATGAATAGACAGTTAGCTGGATGGATGGATGGATGGATGAATAGACAGTTAGCTGAATGGATGGATGAATAGACAGTTAGCTGGATGGATGGATGAATAGACAGTTAGCTGGATGGATGGATGAATAGACAGTTAGCTGAATGGATGGATGAATAGACAGTTAGCTGGATGGCTGGATGGATGATCTTTAACAAGTTCTAAAATCATTAAAATTTAACCTCAGCTTGTGCCTCTGACCCAACAGAACCTCCTTCAGCAGCAGAACCCTCTGTGGTTCTCTGACTTCATCAGTCTCTCTCCTGGTTCTGGAGGAGTTCTGACCCACTCTTCTTTCCATTGTTGCTTCAGTTCTTTGAGGTTTCTGCTCAGCTCTCTGAAGGTCCCACCTTCAGGTTCAGGTTCTGGACTCTGACTGGGCCGTTGATTTGATTTGATTTGATGTTTATTCATTCATTTTAAAAGAACAATACAAAACAGTTTCATCAGATACAAGAATACAAGTAGGATAAAATGAAAGGAGCAGAAAGAAGATGAAATCTTATTATATCTGCCCCTTATTTCACAGTTTGTTCAACCAATGATAACCTTCAAACTACATCACAAAATGAATAACTACTTAATTTATCTAACTGTAATACACAAACTACATCACAAAATGAATAATTCTACTTAATTTATCTAGCTGTAAGATAGATAGATAGATAGATATAGATTTATTTGTCCCCGTAGGGAAATTAGTTTGCAACATTTGTCAGCAGGCATTGACATAAAGGACATACTTATACATACATACATGACATCATCATCCATCATTACAGCAAAGATGTTTCAGCTCAGTAATTCATGATACCTTTAATGATTTAATTGCTTGTGGTATGAAAGAAAATTTTGTTCTGTTTCTTGAGAATAAAGGAAGGCCGTACCTTCGCCCTGAAGGAAGCAACTCAAATCAGATACACAAACTACATCACAAAATGAATAATTCTACTTAATTTTCTAACTGTAATACACAAACTACATCATTCTAACTGTAATAAACAAACTACATAGGAAAATGAATAATTCAACTTAATTTTTCTAACTGTAATACACAAACTACATCACAAAATGAATAACTCTACTTAATTTTTCTAACTGTAATACACAAACACACTAAGCTACATCATAAGTACAACATAAGTGTAATACACAAACACACTAAGCTACATCATATATAGTTTTTGAGCAAGTCCTTTTTGACCTTTTTCTTAAATGTATACATTGATTTTGCATTTTTAACATCACTCTCCAGAACATTCCACAATCCAACTCCCTGAATTGAGGTAGACCGTCCCTTTAAGCTGGTTCTGAATTGTGGTTTGATGAATATCTGTCCCTTTAAGATTGTAATAACTTTGTCTAAATTTCTTTGGATATTTAAAGGTAATGTGTTATTATGAGCCCTATACATAACTGATAAAATACTATATTCTACCAATTCCTGGAATTTCAATAAATTTAGCTGAAGAAACAAGGTGTTTGATGGGTGACTGAAATGTTTTCTGGTGATTACTCTTACAGCTCTCTTTTGTAAAATAAAAACAGGCTTTGTAATTGTTTTGCACGCTTTTCCCCAAACCTCAATACAATAGATTAAATGTGGAACAATGATTGTGTTATACAACATATACAGAGCTTTATCAATTAAAAAATCCCTGACTTTATATACAGGTACATGAACACACAGCATGACAATCACAAACACCTGGACAACAAAATGGAGGAGATAAGCAAGACAATTAACAGAGAGACCAGGGAGTGTAGGGATGGGGACCCACCACCTGAGAGCAACATGCTTACAACTGTTATCTTGAAGTTCTAGGGTGTAGAGAGCCACAGAAACGGTTATGGTAGGCCGGATTTGGCCCACGGGCCTTGAGTTTGACACATGCGATCTAGTGGTACTAAAAGTAACAAAAGAAGAAAGAAAAAAACAGCCAAATATGTCTGCAGTTTAGCTAACAGACTTTGGAATGGGTACATTTTGTCCTTGTCAAACCTGTTGAAGAGAACCAAACTAAATACTCTGAAACTCAAAACAACTTACTGTATAACAGTTCATGCACCGCTAGTTGATGCTGTTGACAAACACGTGCCGGCAAAAATTGTGCTACTGTTAGTTGAAGACCACTAGGAGGGAAACGTGTCAGGAGCCAGAGGGAGAAGAGGAAAGTGAAGAATGTAAAACTGAGGGTTGCAACTCTAAATGTGTGGACAATGACAGGCAAAGGTAAAGAGCTGGCTGACATGATGCAGAGAAGGAAGGTAGATGTTTTATGTGTCCAAGAGACCAAGTGGAAGGCAGCAAGGCTCGCAGTATTGGAGCAGGGTTCAAACTGTTTTACCATGGTGTGGATAGAAAGAGAAATGGAGTAGGGGTGGTCCTGAAGGAGGAGCTGGCAAAGAATGTAGTAGAGGTGAAGAGAGTGTCAGATAGGGTGATGTGTCTGAAGGTAGAAGTAGAAGGTCTGATGCTAAACATAGTCAGTGGTTATGCTCCACAGGTTGGATGTGATGGGGAGGAGAAAGATACATTTTGGAAAGATTTGGATGAAGTGATAGAGAGTATTCCCAGGGAGGAAAGAGTGGTGATTGGAGCAGACCTGAATGGACATGTTGGTGAAGGAAACAGAGGGGATGAGGAAGTGATGGGTAGGTTTGGTGTCAAGGAAAGAAACCAGGAAGGACAGATGGTGGTGGATTTTGCCAAGAGAATGGAAATGGCTATAGTCAATACCTATTTCCAAAAGAGGGAGGAACATAGAGTGACCTATAAGAGTGGAGGAAGGAGTACACAGGTCGACTACATTCTGTGTAGAAGAGGAAACCTGAGGGAGATTGGAGACTGTAAGGTTGTGGCAGGGGAGAGCGTGGCCAGACAGCATCGGATGGTTGTGTGTAGAATGACTGTTGTGAAGAAGAGAAAAAGAGTAAAACCAGAGAAGAAGACCAAATGGTGGAAGCTAAAGAATGAAGAATGTTGTGAGAAATTCAGAGACGAGCTGTTAAAGGCTCTGGGTGGTAAGAAAGAGCTTCCAAATGACTGGGCTACTACATTGTACTGCAACAGCAATTAGAGAGACAAGTAGGAAAGTACTTGGTGTGTCATCTGGACAGAGAATGGATGATAAGGAAACTTGGTGGTGGAATAGTGAAGTGCAGGATGCCATTCAAAGAAAGAGGTTAGCCAAAAAGAAATATGACCGTGAGAGGACTGAAAAGAGGAGACAGGAATATAAGGAGACAGGACGTAAAGCAAAGAGGGAAGTAGCTAAGGCAAAGCAGAGGGCGTACAATGAGCTGTATGGGAGATTGGACAGTAAAGAGGGCGAGAAGGACTTGTACCGATTGGCAAGACAGAGGATCAGGCTGGAAAGGATGTTCAGCAGGTTAGGCTTATTAAAGATAGGAATGGTAATGTTCTAACAAGTGAGGAGAGTGTGACAGGAAGATGGAAG
Organism: Garcialebias charrua; assembly: GCA_038048925.1. Lineage (NCBI taxonomy): Eukaryota > Metazoa > Chordata > Actinopteri > Cyprinodontiformes > Rivulidae > Garcialebias > Garcialebias charrua. The sequence goes on along the minus strand of JBBPBX010009494.1, from coordinate 37,587 downwards.
GAGTACTTTGAGGAGCTAATGAATGAAGAGAATGAAAGAAAAAGAAGAGTGGAGGTCATAGAAACTGTGGACCAGGAAGTGGGAAAGATTAGTGAGTGTGAAGTCCAGAAATCTCTGAAAAGAATGAAGAAGGGGAAGTCAGTAGGACCTGATGACATACCAGTGGAGGTTTGGAAATGTCTTGGAGAGATGGCAGTGAGGTTTTTGACTCAAATATTCAATGGCATATTTGAGGGTGAGAAAATGCCTGAGGAATGGAGAAGAAGTGTGCTGGTTCCCATTTTTAAGAACAAGGGTGATGTACAGAGTTGTAGCAACTACAGGGGAATTAAGTTGATGAGCCACACAATGAAGATCTGGGAGAGAGTTGTGGAAGCAAGACTTAGACAAGATGTGACTATCTGTGAGCAGCAGTATGGTTTCATGCCAAGAAAGAGCACCACAGATGCCATCTTTGCTTTGAGGATGTTGATAGAGAAGTACAGAGAGGGTCAGAAAGAACTCCATTGTGTGTTTGTGGATTTAGAAAAAGCATATGACAGGGTGCCAAGAGAGGAGGTGTGGTATTGCATGAGGAAATCTGGAGTGGCAGAAAAGTATGTTAGACTGGTACAGGACATGTATGAGGACAGCAGGACAGTGGTGAGATGTGCTGTAGGAGTGACAGATAGCTTCAAGGTGGAGGTGGGAGTGCATCAAGGATCGGCTCTGAGCCCCTTCTTGTTTGCTCTGGTGATGGACCGACTAACAGATGAGGTCAGGCAGGAATCCCCATGGACTATGATGTTTGCAGATGACATTGTGATCTGTGGTGAGAACAGGGAACATGTGGAAGAGAACTTGGAGAGGTGGAGGTATGCACTTGAAAGAAGAGGAATGAAAGTCAGCCGTAGTAAGACAGAGTACATGTGTGTGAATGAGAGGGAGGCCAGTGGAACAGTGAGGCTACAAGGAGCAGAGGTCACAAAGGTGCAGGACTTCAAGTACTTGGGGTCCACTGTCCAGGAAAATGGGAATGTGGTAAAGAAGTGAAAAAGAGAGTCCAGGCAGGATGGAGTGGATGGAGAAAAGTTTCAGGAGTGATTTGTAACAAAAAGGTGTCAGCAAAGGTCAAAGGAAAAGTTTACAAGACAGTGGTGAGACCAGCTATGTTGTATGGTCTGGAGACAGAACTGGAAGTGGCAGAAATGAAGATGTTGAGGTTCTCCTTAGGAGTGAAAAGGATGAATAAGATTAGGAATGAGATCATCACAGGTACAGCACATTTTGAACAACTGGGAGATAAAGTTAGAGAGACCAAACTTGAGATGATTTGGACATGTCCAGAGGAGGGACAGTGGGTATATTGGTAGAAGGACGTTAGAAATGCAGCTGCCAGGAAAAAGACAGAGGAAATCTACGGATGCAGTTAGAAAGGACATGGAGGATGACTCACTGTGGCGATCCCTGAAGAGGGAAAAGCCAAATTAATAGTTAAAATAAACTTACCATTCTCTCAGCAAAATATGGTTGGCTGTGTTGTAAGTGAAACTATGACTACTCTGAAAATAATCCACATGCGCCCTCTACTGGATACATTGTGCAAGTAAGGACACGGCTTGTTCAGTGTTAATATTGGCACATAATGGGATGATTATCACAGTGACCAATATGTACCCAAACTCCTGATAAATCAGTCGGGCTTTAATGTTGAAGTTCTAATGGATTTGACATTTTCAGTTGGATTAGAAGGAAAGTAATTGACTTCATTGTTTTTGTTGTATGAGGAAGATCTGTGTAGATCTGGATCTATCCGAACAGCTCGATGATTAAACACCACAGCCGTCTTGTTCCCTGTCTTTGCTGCAGTGTGCCAAAGGCAGTGATGCACTTCCTGGTCAACCACGTGAAGGACAGCCTGCAGAGCGAGCTCGTTGGCCAGTTGTACAAATCAGGCCTCCTCAACGATCTGCTGACGGAGTCGGAGGACATGGCCCAGCGACGCAAGGAGGCCGCCGACATGCTGCAGGTAAAACGTTCTCTTCAAGAAGGAGGGTCTTTATTTCAATATGTACTGCTTCCGTTTCTGATCAATGTTTCTTTATTTTCAGGCATTGCACAGAGCCAGTCAGGTTATTGCTGAAATCAGAGAAACACATATGTGGTAAAGTGTTTCTGTCCAGGGGTACATGCTCATCATCATGAGGATCTAACATACTCATGCTTACAAGCACTGGAGTTAGGTGTAATCTGAATTTATTTAAAATGCTCAATGTAAAAAATATTTCAGAGGGTTCTTGTTTACAAGGCCATGTCTGCACAAAAAACCACTAGATTTGTATTATTTGTTTGTGTTGTCTACACTGCTACACTATGTAAGAGAACATGAGAAGCACTGAATTAAGGCAGGTTTTACTTGTTTGACTTTTGCACTTTTGTCATCACACTGTAGCAAGATGTATAAATCACGATGTTGTTGCCAAGATGAATAAATTGTGATGTTGTTGCCAATATTTATTATTTAAGTTGAGCTATAACTCCATGTTGTTCCTGAAATAAACCCTTACTTCATAATCACTCTGCTGTGGCGGACCACTAGGGGACGTTACTCACACCCAGAGGACAGGATGTTGTATACCGAGGACAGGAAGTCTTATTGTGAAAAGGTTTTATGTGTAAGGCGCGGTTTTGGCGCTTACCGACCAGTTGGTGTTGGAGTTGAATAAAGTGAAGTCCTGCGTACAGATCCGGTGTCGTCTTTTCCACTCCACCACACCGCATGTGTTTCTTATTTTCTTACACTCCAGGCATGCGTTTATCTCAACCTCCCTTTAGCTTTGCCTCTTCCCTTGGCGCTGCAAAGACAAAGAAACAAATAACTTCTCTATAAAAAGTTTATGTTCCAATTCACTATCAAGCAGCATTTTTCAAGATTTCCGAAGTAATCAAATACTAGACCTTACCTCTGGGTGGTGTGAACACGAGCCAGGAGCAGATTGATCTTTGAGAGGGAGACGAAAGAAGACCTGATTCTACTAAACATGTACAGTTTGAGTTCAAGCAACAGAGCAGGTAACAAAAGCTCCCAGATCATGATGAGCTGTCCTGACAACATACCGTTGTTTCACATCAGATTATAGTCGTCAAGGTGTAAAGCAGCAACTTTAGACAAATATTTTGAATACATCCAAGTTAGGTAAAACGCTTGTCTCTTCGAAAAAGAAGTGTTTCCTAAATTTCCAAACTGGTGAAAAATGAGACATACTGTACTATAGTATGACTTCCAAACTGGTGAAAAACGACACATACTATAGTATGACTTCCAAACTGGTGAAAAATGACACATACTACAGTATAGTATGACTTCCAAACTGGTGAAAAATGACACATACTATAGCATGACTTCCAAACTGGTGAAAAACGACACGTACTATGACTTCCAAACTGGTGAAAAACGACACGTACTATAGTATGACTTCCAAAATGGTGAAAAACGACACGTACTATAGTATGACTTCCAAACTGGTGAAAAAATGACGTACTATAGTATGACTTCCAAACTGGTGAAAAATGACACATACTATAGTATGACTTCCAAACTGGTGAAAAATGACACATACTATAGCATGACTTCCAAACTGGTGAAAAACGACACGTACTATAGTATGACTTCCAAACTGGTGAAAAAATGACGTACTATAGTATGACTTCCAAACTGGTGAAAAATGACACATACTATAGTATGACTTCCAAACTGGTGAAAAACGACACATACTATAGTATGACTTCCAAACTGGTGAAAAACGACACGTACTATAGAATGACTTCCAAACTGGTGAAAAACGACACGTACTATAGAATGACTTCCAAACTGGTGAAAAACGACACATACTATAGTATGACTTCCAAACTGGTGAAAAAATGACGTACTATAGTATGACTTCTTCCAAACTGGTGAAAAATGACACATACTAGTATGACTTCCAAACTGGTGAAAAACGACACATACTATATTGTATGACTTTTAAACTGCTGAAAATGACACATACTATAGTATGACTTCCAAACTGTTGAAAAATGACACATACTATAGTATGATTTCCAAACTGGTGAAAAACAACACATACTCTAGCATGACTTCCAAAGGTGAAAAACGACACGTACTATAGTATGACTTCCAAACTGGTGAAAAACGACACGTACTATAGTATGACTTCCAAACTGGTGAAAAACGACACGTACTATAGTAAGACTTCCAAACTGGTGAAAAATGACACATACTAGTATGACTTGCAAAATGGTGAAAAACGACACGTACTATAGTATGACTTCCAAACTGGTGAAAAAATGACACATACTATAGTATGACTTCCAAACTGGTGAAAAATGACTATAGTATGACTTCCAAACTGGTGAAAAACAACACATACTATAGTATGACTTCCAAACTGGTGAAAAATGACACATACTATAGTATGACTTCCAAACTGGTGAAAAACGACACATACTATAGTATGACTTCCAAACTGGTGAAAAATTACACATACTATAGTATGACTTCCAAACTGGTGAAAAACGACACATACTATAGTATGACTTCCAAACTGGTGAAAAAATGACGTACTATAGTATGACTTCTTCCAAACTGGTGAAAAATGACACATACTATAGTATGACTTCCAAACTGGTGAAAAACGACACATACATATAGTATGACTTCCAAACTGGTGAAAAACAACACATACATGTATGACTTTTAAACTGCTGAAAATGACACATACTATAGTATGACTTCCAAACTTTAGAAAATTGACACATACTATAGTCTGACTTCCAAACTGGTGAAAAACAACACATACTATAGTATGACTTCCAAACTGGTGAAAAACGACACATACTATAGTATGACTTCCAAACTGGTGAAAAACGACACATACTATAGTATGACTTCCAAACTGGTGAAAAACGACATACTATAGTATGACTTCCAAACTGGTGAAAAATTACATACTATATACAGTAGTATGACTTCCAAACCGGTGAAAAATGACACATACTGTACTATAGTATGACTTCCAAACTAGTGAAAAATGACACATACTATAGTATGACTTTTAAACTGGTGAAAAATGACACATACTATAGTGTTACGGCCTCAGGCCTGCACTGCCTTTCTTCTTTTCTAGTTTTGCAGTTTTCTTTTCTGTAATGCCTGGTTGCTGCTGGCTACCTCCATCTACTGGTGGACTTTCGTCCAAGCCTTCAAACCCCACCTGTCCAAAGATGATTGGCCAGAGGAGGTTTGGACAACACCGCCCATCTACCAGCGACGGCCAATGAGGAGGCCAGAAGGAGGAAGAAGATCATAAAAGCCAGGCTTGCCCTTCAATCAAGGTTGCTGTGCTTAGTGTACAGTATGCCAACTTTTGGTGGTGCAGCCAAATTGTTTGAAACTGTGTCTTGCTTTGTCTTATTGGTTCTGAAAGACTTTGGCCTGTGTAGCAAAAACACTTTTGTTTGGTTGGAGAGTTCATTCTCATTGTTTTAATTTAAGTTTTGTGAAGAACAACAGTTATTGCTAGTTTTGTTTAGTATTTTATAAACTCAGCCAAAAATAAATTGTCTTTTTTTTTTTTTACAAAGTTTTTGTCATGTCTTTTATGTTGCATCCAAAACGAGCCAGGACGTGACAACATGACTTCCAAACTGTTGAAAAATTACACATACTATAGTATGACTTCCAAACCGGTGAAAAACGACACATACTATAGTATGACTTCCAAACTGGTGAAAAACGACACGTACTATAGTATGACTTCCAAACTGGTAAAAAATGACACATACTATAGTATGACTTCCAAACTGGTGAAAAACGACACATACTATAGTATGACTTCCAAACTGGTGAAAAATGACACATACTATATGACTTCCAAAATGGTGAAAAACGACACATACAATAGTATGACTTCCAAACTAGTGAAAAACGACACGTACTATAGTATGACTTCCAAACTAGTGAAAAACGACACGTACTATAGTATGACTTCCAAACTGGTAAAAAATGACACATACTATAGTATGACTTCCAAACTGGTGAAAAACGACACATACTATAGTATGACTTCCAAACTGGTGAAAAACGACACATACTATTGTATGACTTTTAAACTGCTGAAAATGACACATACTATAGTATGACTTCCAAACTGTTGAAAAATGACACATACTATAGTATGACTTCCAAACTGGTGAAAA
>JBBPBX010009494.1:0-15770 GCA_038048925.1 Garcialebias charrua | reverse complement strand
ATACATGGGTTTGAATAGTGGATGCTTGTAGTTTTTGAGATGAGTGTTTTTTCTGGATTAGAACTGAACAGGAAATACAAGTAAACCTAAATGTTTTTAGGGCAAGATGAGTGGTGAAAAGTTACACTGTGGAGTAGAATAACATGTATTTTTCAGCAGGTGGTGGCCTCGGCCATCAAAGATGAATCCTCGGCCACCCCAATCATTTGAACAAACTTTTAAGCAACTTTTCTTATTAAAACATGCAGCCACAGAATACAGTGTTGCCTATTTATCAAGTCAACCAGCTTGCAAGGCTTATATACATGTATGGTGGCAGCCATCTTGGATTTTGACGTGTCAACCCAATGTTCGATAGGAACCTTTCATCCACCTAGATGCAGCCACGCACAAAACTGGAAGTCGACACCTCACAACAGAGGACAGCATTTCCAGTTCCCTCTCCCTCCACCATTATTTTAATAATTACAACTTTGGGAAGCGCTGATTGAAAATGTCCCTTTTGTTGGTCTCATTTGTTGGTTGTTCGTATTTTCTTCAGTTTGTCTTCTTTTAGTTTTTTATTTATTTTACAAACTAGCTCTCTGTTAGCTTTAATTTAAACAGAGAGTAAGAAAACATTTGAAAATGTGTTAAAAATCACTTACATCAAAGTCAACTTTTTCTCCTTCAGGTATCTTGGGAACAGCAATCGAAGGAGCAAAAGCCCTAAAATTAAAACAATCGCTTAGAATAAATTCACAAATTATGAATTTATTAGACATTCATATCAAAATACATACTTTGGTTTGGGCTTGGATTCATTTGAAATAATAAAAAAGCACATTTAAGTTTCATTTTGAAGTATTTCAACTGTCAAATTGAGTCTACAATGTGTAAAAATTGTGTTTCCAGTTTAAAATAAACAAAATATTTTCTGCCACATATTTCAGGTGTGTTTGATGTTCAGTGGAATCATACAGACCTTCATCTGCAGCCAGAGCCTCTGCGTCTGAGGACAGAAGGAAATGTTAGTGAATCAACGAGCAGAAAAACAGATTTCCATTTTTACCTCCTGACACTACATCACTGAGGGCTGTAATTTACTTTACACATTCAGGAATGAAATTATTCTTGCATGTCAGAGGGTGAAATAGGAAGTCGATCTTTTTTCTGTGTTACACAAGGGTTTCAAGACATACAATCTAATTTTTTTAAGGAAAAAAGAGGCAAGTTTTTTTTTTTCTATTTTAGTGTGGTATAAAAACAAAATAAGCTTTACATGACAAAGGCCTACATTCGATTATAAAGCCAGAAAGATTGGACTCCTAAATCTAAAAAAAAGTACAAAAGAAGTGAACCATTATATAATATATATATAAAACATTACCTTCTTCTGCAGGCTCTTATTGGAGACAGTGGATCCATCATGAAATGAAAACAAAACAACAAAAACAGCTCATCAGCACATGGACATTCCTTATATGCCAATTTCACATAGATCAGAATTTAACCAAATAAAGAATCAAGCATATACAGTGTATATATACAGTATATATACAGTATATATATATATATATATATATATATATATATATATATATACACATATACATACACTACATTGCCAAAAGTATTTGCTCACCTGCCTTGACTTACATATGAGCTTAAGTGACATCCCATTCCTAATCCATAGGTTCACCATTTGCAGCTAGAACAGCTTCAACTCTTCTGGAAAAACTGTCCATAAGGTTTAGGGGTGAGTTTATGGAGATTTTTGCCCATTCTTCCAGTAGCACACATGTGAGGTCACATTCTGATGTTGAACGAGAAGGCCTGGCTCTCCGTCTCTGCTCTAATTCATCCCAAAGGTGTTCTATCAGGTTGAGGTCAGGAGTCTGCAGGCCAGTCAAGTTCATCCACACCAGACTCTGCCATCCATGTCTTTATGGACCTTGCTTTGTGCACTGGTGCACAGTCATGTTGGAAGAGGGAGGGGCCAGCTCCAAACTGTCCAAAATGTCTTGGTATGCTGAGGCAGTCAGAGTTCCTTTCACTGGAACTAAGGGGCCAAGCCCAGCTCCTGAAAAACAACCCCACACCATAATCCTCCCTCCACCAAACTTTACACTTGGCACAATGCAGTCAGACAAGTATCGTTCTCCTGGCAACCGCCAAACCCAGGCTCCTCCATCAGATTGCCAGATGGAGAATAATAATAATAATGAATTCAATTTATACCGCACTTTTCATTAATAAAAATCTCAAAGTGCTACAGAAGTGAAGTGCGAAGAGAAGCGTGATTCATCACTCCAGAGGACGCGCCTCCACTGCTCTAGAGTCTGGTGGCGACGTGCTTTACACCACTGCATCCGACGCTTTGCATTGCACTTGGTGGTGTATGGCTTGGATGCAGCTGCTCGACCATGGAAACTCATTCCATGAAGCTCTGCGCACTGTTCTTGAGCTAATCTGAAGGTCACATGAAGTTTGGAGGTCTGTAGTGATCGACTCTGCAGAAAGTTGGCGACCTCTTCTCACTATGCGCTTCAGCATCCGCTGACCCCACTCTGTCAGTTTACGTGGTCTACCACTTCGTGGCTGAGTTGCTGTCATTCCCAAACACTTCCATGTTCTTATACTTTGTAATTCAGCTGACGGATGACTGGAATATTTAGGAGTGAGGACATTTCACAACGGGATTTGTTGCATAGGTGGAATCCTATCAGTTCCACGCTGGGATTCACTGAGCTCCTGAGAGCGACCCATTCCTTCACTAATGTTTGTAAAAACAGTCTGCATGCCTAGATGCTTCATTTTATACACCTGTGTCCATGGAAGTGATCAGAACACCTGATTCTGATCATTTGGATGAATGAGCAAATACTTTTGGCAATGCAGTTTATATAAATATAAGAAGAGTCCAATAGCTAAACTAGATTCTGCTTTAATAAATGATCCACTGTATTTTGTACAATTTGAACCGAAACATCAATTTTTTTTGAACAATTTCCTTACAATAAACTCATCCTGTGATATTACCTGCTGTGTGTACATGTGTGAATAGCTAAAGTACGAAATACTTTCAATATTAGTACAAGTACTGAAGTTACATGTGACTCTGCCAAGTTTTTGTTGTTGTTGTTTAAAATGAATGAGTGAATAAGCCCACATCATGATACTACAGGCAGTATTCAGCCTCAGATTCAGTGTTTGTCTTTTCTTCTTATTTTTACACAGGCAGATCGACACATTGTTAAACCCTCAAACCTTTTTTTTGTTGCTGCAAAGTTTCTGGTTTCAGAGCCAACGTAAGATTAAAAACAGATTCTTCCCATATTCGGGGGTCTAATTCTGATAAATCCCACTCCTTTTAATTAAAATTGTATTGATTAAATAATTAAACACACCTGAATCTAAATGAAACGCTGAAGCTTTTGTCTCCCACTTAGATATGAAACTATTTTTCTCTGCAAATAAACAATTAAGTTTTATATTTATTTTATTTTATTAATGCTGCGCCTGCATTTTCTCACATTCTACTATTTGTTCACACTTTAGTGTTCTTGCTTTTTTTTAAAAATCCGTATTCATAAATTGTAGGCAACATAAAAAAAATATGAGCAGAAAAAATAAGTTTTACTAAGCTCTGAAGAAATGACAACATTTAACTCAATTATGGTGATTAAAATGAGCAATCGCTGCAGGGTGATGAAGAACTGGTTAAATTAAATGAAATAAACCAACATAAAAATGCAAAATCTCTTCCTTTCATTTTATTTAATGTTTGTTTTTTTATTTACGTGGAATTGTAAATAGTTTTTTTTTTTGTGTTCTTTTAAATTGAAAATTTGAAATGAATAAAGAATTTTAAAAAAAGGCAACTTTTCTTTAAAACTGTTAAACTAAAGTCTCAGAATCGCTCCTGTATGTAAACAACAGATGTTGCCTGAGTGGATTTCACTATACAGTATTTACAAATGGATCTCTCATTTGGAGTAAATGCATCTAATCCCAACTCAGCAGGCGGCTCCTGAGCAGCCAAACAAAACAGTGATTACTGACGGACCCGGGGACACTAATGAGGCTGAAATGATCGAGAGGCAATAAAACGAACAATTTACTGTAATGTGCAGGTGGAGGCTGTTTAAAAAGCATTTTCAGAAATTTAATTCAGCCTCTGCATTACTTATAATCTGAATTTTAAAAAGAGTTTAGAATGAGGGATGTGCAACTATAAGGAATAAAAGCTAAATTCACTGGTTGGTTGCCTCGCACACTAAACTTTGAACAAAACTGATGTTAGCGCTTAAAGTATGTGATTGGGATGACTGCCAGCTACTAACAACACACTTGAACCCAACATCTGTAAAAACTGACGGGCTTATAGCCATATATGTGTTAAGTCTGATCAGCTGTGGCAGCCATCTTAAATTGGATTGACTTAAAACGTTTAGCCGTTTTAGACGTGCATCCAATGATTGATTAAAGTCTGCTCAGGGCTTCATGAGCTATTTCGCTAACAAAGCTTACTCCAACAGTATTGATGATCTGCACTGATTAAATTTTTTTAGGAGAGCAGGTTCAAGTAAATAAACGAGCCGTAAGCGTCAGCTGATAGAATAATCTGATCGGAGAAATCTTTCATGAACAGAAATCTGTTTGAAGCTTCTGCTGGTGTTCTCCAGGGAGCAGTGTTGGGTTCTAAATGTTTTAAATCTGAAAGAAGCTTCTGGTCTGAAAAGTTCAAATAAATTGGATCAAAGCTGCTAAATAAGCCCAGAATCAGGCTTTTTAAATCGAAACGGAAAGCTATAAAGTTTATTTTCTTAAATAATGTTAACTTAATTTTTATGTAACGGGTGTATGTCTATGTTCAGTGTCCTGAGATTACTTCTGTTGTGATTTAGTGCTATATAAACAAGCTTAATTGAACTGACGACTCTCAGCTACCACCACACCAAACCTGAGCTCAATATCTATAAAACTGACCATGTTATTAGCTGAGGCAGCCATTTTGAATGGGGTTGACTTTCGAAGTTCATCAGTTGTAGATAAAGTCAGCCTAATAACTTATGATATATTTGTAATAATACATATTTGATTAATATTCAACTTGTAACTGAATCTGTCATATCAAAGAAACATTTAATCTCAGCAGTTTTCTCTTTTCACATTAGATGAATTAACAGCACATAAAACATTTAGTTACCGTCTACTTTAGGTGCAGCTTCTTCTGTAAAACAAGAAAAATAACCCCGAACATTAAAGTATCTGATTTCTGTCAGTGCTGGTTAGAAACATAACAAAAGCAAACACACACAATCTTTGCTCAAATATGACTCGAGGGGCAAATGAAAAAAAGAATAAAAAGGTTGTGTTCAAAAACAAGTTATACAACCCATTTTCTTTCAGCTTTTATGAGTGGGTGAAGAAAATATGGATTAGTGGATGAATGGGAGTCGGCACACAGCTTGCAGCGGGGATTTGGTCACTCTGAGCTCTGATCTCCTCGTCTCCAGGGAGGAATACAAATAAATAAATAACAGCCCTGGACATTTAATGTGAATCAAGGAACAAACTGGGAATGGTTTCGGACCACTAACTGAGCCCGTTAGCTGTTTATAACATGTCAAAACTGAGAGAAACCAGGCTCTAAAGGGACAGTCTGGTCATTTTTCAAGTTATGTTCGGTCAAATGGTTGTCAGTAGGCTACTTTAGCTGTTTGGCTGTGAACATCAGTCTGAGAGCTCAGAGTTGTAAGGGCTGGAGTTTTTGTCATAAAAAATAAACAGGCCAACGTTTGAAGAGCTCAAACTGTAATCAGCATCAGTTTAGGTATACCTTTACCTTTTACTAGCCTTTTGCTACATCTAGGGTTGTTTTAAATTGCTAGAATTTTGTTATTTTTATCAAGCTTAAAGCTAGGATATGCGATTTCTTGAACACTCTGGGACTTAGAAATATTTTCAGTGCAGAAAAGCATTCTGCTACCTCCCCTCAGAGCTATATATGGCTCAGAGGGGGAGCCACAGTCCGTGCTTTTGCTGAATTTTAGTTCTGCTCCACCCCCTGCTGTGTGTCTGCTCGGAGCGCTTCAATATTCTGTGATTATATGTTATAAAAACCTTTTAAAAATATAATAAAACCATGGAGCACTTGTCCAACAACACAAAAACCAGCAGAAATCAGCAGAGGTTCACGAAGCAACGTTGGACATGTAATTCGCTCGTGATTTCCTCTTTCTGTCAGCGCAGGTTTGGAATGTCTGGAATGCTCCGCCCCCACTCCATGTCCTGTCTCTGCGCTGCGAAGTTCTGTGTTTATATGATAATATAACTGTTTAAAAAATATAATAAAACCATGAATCACTCGTCCAACAACACAAAAAGACCCTGTAATCAGCAGAGCATCACCAGCCAATTTGGACATGATTTAATTCGCTCGTGAGTCGTGACAAATCCATTTCCTCATTCCTGTGAGTGGAGGATGAAGCGATCACTTGACTTTTGGCAAAAAAACTAAATAAAAGTCCAGCTCTGGGATGAAGAAGGGATATTTAATACATTTGTGTCACATAAAAAACAGTCCTGCATCGCTTTGCAATCCTTTGAATGAGAACGAGCCGCGGCGCTGAGGCTGTGACAGGCGGGGGCGTGGGTTGGGGCGTGACAAACAACTCTGTTTTTATTGGCTGGTCAGTGTCCGGGTCACTCTGTGTTTTCAGTGTTTTTATAAATGCTGATAGAGAAGCAAGGGGACTATAGTTTTTTTCAGAGATTACTTTGTCTAACATCAGTCTGTCAGTAGATCGTGACAGAGTGAAGAAATATGTTAAAAATATATTGTTTGAAAAGTTAGACTACATTACAATGTTACATACCCCACCTTTAATAAGTTTTTGGCTTCTAGCTTTCTTGTCCTTTAAACGCCTAGCTAGCATTCTGCACCTTTTTGCTCCTAGCTCACATTGTTTCATTTAGCTCCTAGCTAGCCTGCTGCTTAATTCAGCTCTTAATAGCCTTCTGCTCCTATCAGTGCCTAGCTAGCCTTTTTCTTCTATTAGCTTCGAGTTAGCTTTCTGCTCATTTCAGCTCCTAGCTAACCTTCTGTTCCTTTTAGCTCCTAGCTTGCATTTTTCATTCAACCTTTATTTATACAGGCTAGCCTCGTTGAGCCACGCGGACTCATTTACAAGAGGGACCTGTCTCACTCACACCCAGGGTCAATTTAGAGTTACCAATCAGCCTAGCATTCTGCTTCCTTCAGTTCCTAGCTAGCCCTACGGTATGTATTATTCAGCTCCTAGCTAGCCTTCTGCTCCAGTCAGCTCCAAGTTAGCTTTCTGCTCATTTCAGCTCCTAGGCTAGCTAACCTTCTGTTCCTTTTAGCTCCTAGCTTGCATTCTGCTTCATTCAGCTCTAGCCTACGGTATGTAGTTCCGTTCCTAGCTAGCCTTCTGCTCCAATCAGCTCCAAGTTAGCTTTCTGTTCATTTCAGCTCCTAGGCTTCTGCTCATTTCAGCACCTAGCTAGCCATCTTCACTTTTCAGCTCCTTCTGTGTTGTTCAGATCCTAGCTTGCCTAATGCCTTCTCTTCATTTCAGCTCATAGCTAGCCTTCTTTATTGTACACCTCCTAGCTAACCTTCTGCTCATTCCAGCTTCTAGCTAGCATTCTGCTTATTTCAGCTTCTAGCTAGCATTCTGTAATCCTTTAAGCTCCTAGCTAGCATTCTGCTCCTTTCAGCTCCTAGCTAGCATTCTGCTCTTTTCAGCTCCTAGCTAGCCGCCTTCACCTTTCAGCTCCTAGTCTTCAACTCCTTTCAGCTTCAGTCTTCTGCTCGTTGTAGTTCCTATCAAGCATTCAGCTTCTTTTAGCGCCAATTTGCACTCAGCTCTTTTAGCTCCTAGCTCGAAATCTGCTCTATTTAAGTACAGTATATGGGTCAAATAAAATGGCTTTTAAGTCAAATTTGATCTGAGAACAAAATCTTCAGACTTTCAGAAAGTCAAACCTGTCAGAATAAAAAGTGTGAGTCAAGGTGCTGAGCTAAAAATGGTACAGACATTTTAATTTGATTTTAAAAAGGTTGCCTGTACATGAGCTAACAGAACGGTGCTGACAAGTGAGGCGTTAGCATTCCAGATGAAATACTCAGCTAGCTTGCTGTGCTTTTCATCACTGACAGCAGACATTGTAACAGCAAGAGACGTGCAGGAAACAAAGTGACGCACACGTGAAGTACACGCACAAGCCTCAGCCTTCCTACTTTTTATTTTTATTTTTTAACGGCTGACATAATCAGGTCAGCCGCGCTCAGAAACCGAAGCCTGAAGTGACATTTTGTTTTCCAACAAGCAGAAAAATGCTCCAAGTCTTAACTCACCTTCCTCCCTGAAAGAAAATTAAGTAAATAAGCAAACATTTGTAATGAGAAAAAAGCTTTTTTGAAATTACATATCTTCAAAGATACTCACAGCACCTCCTCGACTATCACTTACTTCTTCCACCACTTCTTCTGCAACTTCAGACATCTTGGCTCCCCTTGATCAGACAAAATTAGCATGTTTTAAATAAATCTTATTTTACCCGTATGCATGCATCTTTTGATCTGATTCACTTATTTCTCTCGAGTCAGGTACCGGTAAGTATGATTTTCATGTTTATCACTTTTCTCTTTCTGCGCTTGTCCACTGGACATTAAAGTTCCTTTTCTATGTGACTGATGTTCTTACAAACCCTAGAGATTCCCTCCCTTTACTTTTTGTGCAATCAATAACAATGAAATCTGTGCTACATTTTGTGAGATTGGAACAATTGTAGCTCAGAAAGGATTCCTCCATGGCCACTGCAGGGCTTTAAACAGCTCCAGGCACAATCCACACTCATTTCCTCCTGGCACAGATCAAGGCTGCCGGCTAAAGTCGGAACACTGAAACCAACAGGACTGCATGAATTTTTCAAAGGTTCCACTGAAGTGCAGTCGTGCATGTTGCACCCGTTCTGATGTGCACACTTTAAAACAATTTTCCAGGTACTGAAACTGTTTTATAGATGTGTGTTGCAAGGAATGGACATGTTTAATTTGGTCTGTTTATGCTTAACATATTTTTTCATGAGGGAGTTTAAGTTCACCACATGGTCTTAAATTTAAGGGTTGTTTTTATTGGAGACTACCTATGAAGGAAGCATCATTTTATTATCCACCTGACTTAGGGTTTCTTAACTTTATTTATTGGGGACTGCCTAGAAAGGCAGCACCCTTTTATTAACTAACAGACTTTGGGTTTCTTAACTTTATTTATTGGGGACTGCCTAGAAAGGCAGCATCCTTTTATTATCCAACAGACTTACGCCAAATTTACACTACATGCGTTCCGGCTCCGCCCCGCTCCGCTCCGCAGGTCGCAGCTGAGCGTTTCAAGTCCAGTTTACACTACCTCCGATCCGCTCCGGTCCGCCTGGATGCGCCGCTCCGAGACGCATGCGCGGGAATTGCGAGATCGCGCGATAAATCAAGTGATAAATAAGGAAGTCAGAACAAAACAATTCATTCGGTGGAAGAAGGAGAACAACAGTAGAGACTGGCGTAGTCATAAATGATAGTTTGACAGCA
Organism: Garcialebias charrua; assembly: GCA_038048925.1. Classification (NCBI taxonomy): domain Eukaryota; kingdom Metazoa; phylum Chordata; class Actinopteri; order Cyprinodontiformes; family Rivulidae; genus Garcialebias; species Garcialebias charrua. Next base: position 6,172 of record JBBPBX010009494.1, on the reverse strand, counting down.
TTTTTGTACAAATAAATCCGTATAGAGCTAGGATTAGTCCGCCCGTGGTGATTTTATTTTGTAAATACGGATGTTGTGCTCGTTCCTTTTCCTGTTGGTGCGACGTAATCTTTAAAAGTTGACTCCGGCACAGCTCCGGCGTCCGGCAGAAATAGGATCTGTTCTAATTTTGACGGACTGCCGTCCACTCGCCGCCACCGTGCGGAGCCAGTGTAAATGCTCTCATTGATTATAATGGGTGCATATTTGCTGCTGAGGTCAGACCGGAGTGGAGCCGGAACGCATGTAGTGTAAATTTGGGGTAAGGGTTTCTTAACTTTATTTATTGGGGGCTGCCTAGAAAGGCAGCACCCTTTTATTATCCAACATACTTTACTTTGGGTTTCTTAACTTTATTTATTGGGGACTGCCTAGAAAGGCAGCATCATTTTATTATCCACTTGACTTAGGGTTTCTTAACTTTATTTATTGGGGACTGCCTAGAAAGGCAGCATCATTTTAGCATCCAGACCACAGTCCGTGAAGATCCACAACTTCTCCTCCTCCACCATAACCCTCAGCACTGGCTCTCCCCAAGGATGTGTGCTGAGCCCTCTTCTGTTCACTCTGCTCACATATGATTGTACAGCCACACATCCAGGCTGTCATATTGTTAAGTTTGCAGATGATACAGCGGTGGTGGGATGCATCACAAACAATGATGAGTCCAGCTACAGACAGGAGGTGGAACACCTGGAGAGCTGGTGCAAAGAGAATAATCTTCACATGAATGTGAAGAAGACAAAGGAGATGATTGTGGACTTCAGAAGGAACAAACACACCCACGCCCCACTGAACATAGGTGGATCTGCGGTGGAGGTGGTCTCCAGCTACAAATACTTGGGTGTACACTTGAATGATAACCTCAGCTGGAGCAACAACACCACCAGCCTGATCAAGAAAGGTCATCAGAGACTCTACTTCCTCAGACGGCTGAGACGAGCTGGTCTGAGCAGCCCAGTTCTCACCTCCTTCTACAGGTGTGCAGTGGAGAGCATCCTGTGCTCCAGCATCAATGTGTGGCATGGAGGCTGCACAGTTGCAGAGAGGAAAGCTCTACAGAGAGTGGTGAAGGCTGCACAGAAGTCTGTTGGAGTCAGTCTCCCCACCATCACAGACATTTACACCTCCAGATGCAGGAAAAGAGCCACCTGCATCATGAAAGACCTCACTCACCCAGCACACTCACTCTTTGCCCCACTCCCCTCAGGACGGAGGTTGAGGAGCATCAAATGTAGAACCACTAGACTGAGGAACAGCTTCTACCCTGAGGCTGTTAGACTCATGAATAAATAAATAATAAGAATAAACACTGCAAAATATCACATCATGCTGATGCTGATCTGTTTTCTTGTTGCTGTGTTCATTTGTGACCATCTGCTCATACAGACTCATGTTCGTGCTGCTGTTTATAATGATGTTTTTCCACTACATTAGGGCTTAGTGTATTACTAGTTGATGTTTTTCTTAGTTAATTCTAGATGTTATTACTGTTTTTCTCTTGCATTTGTTGTTGGATGTAACTGGGACCCCGTGTACATAATCTCGTTTTCATCACATGTACCACATGCGGTGCAAATGACAATAAAGACTCTCTGACTCTGACTTTTATTATCCAACAGACTTAGGGTTTCTTAACTTTATTATGGGGACTGCTTAGAAAGGCAGCACCCTATATTTTTTCTTCTTCTTTCAGCTTCTCCCTTCATCAGGGGTCACCACAGCGAACTAGTCGCATGAAGACTTGGCAATTTTTTTTTTTGTGCCGGATGCCCTTCCTGACACAACCACCGACCACAGACCACCGAGCTACCACAGCTCTGTGTGGAGCAGAGAGCAGATATCTAGGGTTCCTGGGGAAGCAGATGGTGTGGGTTAAGGGCCTTGCTCAAGGGCCCAGAGTGGGGCAGATGAGGGTGGAGACAGGTGTGACTGCTTCACTTATCCCACCCTCATTTTTGATGTTGTTGGTACCTGGGCTTGAACCGGCGATCTTCCGATCACAAGCTCACCTTCTTAACCTCTGCACCACCACTCCCACAGAAAGGCAGCACCCTATTATCCACCTGAAAAGGGTCTTGCTCTTCTATCAACTTGAATGTGGTCCGAACCACAATGTGCAATCCCACATTACAGTACAGGGGCGGCCGTCCAATAGGGGGCGCTAGGGCACTGCCCCACTAGAACTTCTGGACCAGTTTACATTGAAGACTTTAAAAAAAAATATATATATACTGTAAAAATGAAATAATGAAATAAAAATATTTTGAAATATATGCATACTGTATATGTTTTTAGTTGTGTAGGATACATATTTTATGAGTAATGATGAGTTATATTGTTTGATTGATGACGTTTTTCCTGTTTGGGGGCGCTTTGATCTATCCATTGACTCTCGTTATAACTCGTTGATATTTTGTAAATATTTAAACAATACTTTTCTAATATTTATTTTATCCCTATCACCTTCAGTGCCTAATATTCCTCCAAAACTCCAAACTCTCCCTGTCTCTTTGACTTTTTCTTTCAATCTCTCCCTATCATCTGTATATTTTAGTGCACTCCATCAGTACATGTTCTACACTTTCTGTATCCCCACATTCCTCACATCTACGGTTATTCCTTTTCCCCATCATGAACATTGTGTCATTTAGAAGTGTATGGCCATTACCATCACCTCTTCTCTTCTACATCTTTCTCTATAATTATTTATTGTAACTGATTTTTGTATTTTGAATAATCTTCCTTTCTTGTCTTCATTCCATCTTTTCTGGCATTTTCCTTTTCATTACCCTCTCCTTTCCCTAATGGTATATTAACTGTTATTTAATTTAACTGTTATTTAACTGTTATTTCTCCTTTCAATGCTTTTTTAGCAAGTTTATCTGCTCTTTCATTCCCTTCCACCCCCTCGTGTGCTGGCACCCAACAAAACTATATCTATTCTACCTTTTTTTAAAAGACATAGCTCCCTCTGGTGGACATTTCACGGGCCGCCACTGCCACATTGTAAACCGGCTCGGGCTCGGCACCATGACGTGTGCTATTACTTTTATTAGAGTTTTAAATTTCCAAGGCAACGTATTTCACAAAGAAGCCATTTTTCTCATTGACAGTTGACAGATCTGTTATGAGCTTCTAACTGCCACGGTAAGGTCACATGACAGAGTGAAGAGGTCTCTGACCAAAACACAACATTTTGGAGCCATTTTGGATAAAGATGGCTGCCACAGCTACCTCAGAAAACTCAAAAATGGACTAACTCAGTCATTCTTTGAGATATTGAGCTGAAATGTGGTATGATTGTAGCCGAGAACGAGTTATTATACAATTTAAATGCAAATATAAAATATGACATGGCCCCCCGAGCTAAAAAGAAAAATACTATAAATCAGCCATTTTTTATAGATATTAAGCTGAAATTTGGTGTGGTGGTAGATGAGAGCAATGCCCAATAAATACTGAATTGAACAAAACAAATTCAAGATGACCACCAAAGCTAAATTAAATGGCTTTAACTCAGATATTTTTTCACATATAGAGCTGAAGTTTGGTGTGGTTATAATAATAATAATAATAATGAATTCAATTTATAACGCACTTTTCATTAATGAAAATCTCAAAGTGCTACAAGGAGCAACAGAATTAAATGACAATAAAACAAATAATAAAACAATTAAAATCAATAACAATATCAGCTAAGATCAAAAGTAGAATCATGAGGAGGTAGAGTATGCTTGGTCGAAAAGAAAGGTCTTCAAGTCGCTCTTAAAGTCAACCACAGACTGTGGGGCTCTTAGACAGTCAGGAAGAGAGTTCCACAGGCGGGGGGCAGCCACACTGAAAGCCCGGTCTCCCATGGTCCTTAATTTGGTTCTCGGAATGTGAAGGAGATTGCTGTTCTGTGACCGCAGCGAACGGGTGGATGAGTATGGAATAAGAATATCCTTCAGATAATCTGGTGAAGTTCCGTGTAAGCATTGATGTGTAATGAGAGCAGTTTTGTACTGAATTCTGTAGGCGACAGGAAGCCAATGAAGGTTATGGAGAATGGGCGTAATATGTTCAAATTTACGAACTCTCAACAAGATCCTTGCTGCACTGTTTTGAATATATTGAAGTTTCTGAAGGTTTTTGCCAGGGATTCCAATAAACAGGGAGTTGCAGTAGTCGAGCCTGGAGGAGACAAAAGCATGGACGAGCTTCTCAGCATCGGAAAAAGTTAGGGATGGGCGAAGTCTGGAGATGTTTCGAAGATGGAAGAAGCAAGTTTTAAACAGATGCTTAATGTGATTTTCAAATGTAAGATTGGAGTCCATTTTTATTCCAAGATTAGTAACAGAGGTGGAGAGGGGGATGTCTTGTCCAGAAAAGGAAAGTCTTGTTATAGGAGATGTTTGTACCTGGTGAGGGGTGCCAATCAGTATGGCCTCAGTCTTGGAGCAGTTTAATTGAAGAAAGTTCTGATTCATCCATGCCCTAATTGCCTCCAGGCAGGCAGAGAGGGCAGTGAGTGAAGATGGAGATGACAAGGTGGAAGATGAGGATGCTCCAGTCCTGATGTAAAGCTGTGTATCGTCGGCATAACAGTGAAAAGAAATGTTGAACTGATTAATAATTTGACCTAAAGGCAGCATGTAAAGGGAAAACAGCAGGGGCCCCAGAACCGACCCCTGAGGGACACCACAGGAGACACAAACTGTCTGGGACGTGGCGTTGCCAAGACTAACACATTCCAGCCTATTGGAGAGGAAAGATTTGAACCAGTCCAGGACTGTGTCGCAGAGACCGACCTCCACATGAAGACGGTGGAGGAGGATACTATGGTCCACAGTGTCGAAGGCTGCAGTGAGGTCAAGGAGGACAAGGATGGAGGGAGAGCCAGTGTCAGCAGCCAAGAGGACATCATTGGTAACCCTCAGCAATGCAGTCTCTGTACTGTGAGCTGCCCTGAATCCAGACTGGAACTTCTCATACAGGGAGTGTTGTTGTAGGTGATCCTGCAGCTGAGCAGCAACAGCTTTTTCCAGCACTTTAGACAGAAAAGGGAGGTGTGAAATTGGGCGGTAATTAGAAAAAATGTCGGGATCCAAATTAGATTTTTTCAGAAGAGGCCTAATGATGGCGGTTTTTAGAGGCAGTGGAACATGACCAGATTGTAGAGACTGATTTATTATTTGAGTGATAAGTGGGCCTATTGCAGAATGATTGGTTTTTATGAGAGAAGAGGGGAAAGGATCCAGGGCGCAGGATGAAGGCTTCATTTTCTTGATGATGGCCTCCACCTCACTCTGAACAACTTCGTCAAAGCTGTTTAGGGTCCCAGAATGCAGACGGGTGGGTGGCACACTGAGAACGGGGAGGTTGTGGAGCTGAGATCTGATAGTGTCAACTTTGGTTTTAAAAGATGAAAGAAACAGGTCGCATTTTTGAGCAGAGTCCTCAAGAGTTTGCTTAATGGGATTAAGCAGACGAGTGATTGTGGAGAAGAGCTGTTTAGAGTTTCCAGGGCAGGTGTTGATGATGTTAGAATAATATTTGGAGCGTGCTTCTTTAAGAGAATAGGCGTATGCTTTCTGATGTTCTTTATATGCCTGCTTATGCACAGACAGACCAGATGATTTTACACGTCTCTCAATAGCACGGCCAGTTGCCTTCATCTTGCGCAGCTCATCAGTGTACCAAGGAGCTGAGCGCGAGAAAGACACCAGTCTTGTCTTTAAGGGGGCGTGTAGGTCCAGGAGCTCCCGAAGAGATTGGTTGTAGTAATCCACAGAGTCATCTGCAGAAGGATGATTGACAGCGGTCAGTGTGTGAAGATCAGCAGACAAAACATCAAGGGAGATGTTTTTAAGGTCACGGAACTGGATGGGTCGTTTTGGATTTGAAGCAGGCGAAGATGAAGGCACTTCCAGGGAGATGACCCTGTGGTCTGAGACACCCAGGTCATATACAGATAAGTTATTGATGAGTACAGTGTCTGTAATCACCAAATCCAGAGTATGCCCCCTGCTGTGCGTAGGGGCGTCAACATGTTGAGTGAGATTAAGAGAGTCCAGAAGAGACTTAAAATCTGTTGCCAGAGGTGAAGAAGAATTGTCCACGTGGATATTTAAGTCGCCAAGAAAAATAG
>JBBPBX010009493.1:30186-51493 GCA_038048925.1 Garcialebias charrua | reverse complement strand
TATATATATATATATATATATATATACTAAAATAAACAACTACCGTACTTACTACGGTACTTGTATCCCTACTTTGCAGTTTTTCCACTGATTACAGTGCTTCAGGGTACGGATCCCCACTATTAACGAGGGATTACTGTACTTGTAAAAAATATGTGCTCAAAACTTTCTGATATTGGACATACCACGTTCAACGTTAGCAAGAGCCTCATCTCTAGTGCCAGGAGGAAGGTCAAACCATTGATCACTCAAATCGAGGTAGCGGAGAGCTAAAGCATTAGGTACAAGTTTTTGCATCGTCTGTTCCAGACATCCTTTGGGCAGTACAATCAAACTGGCCATTTTTTCTGGAGAAAGAAGATTCCTGGCTTGTAAACTGCCAAATCCGCCCCCTGTAGATGATAATACTGAAAATAAAACACTTATCATTCGTTACTTCACTGTTTGGTCTGTGTCTGTCATCGCTCACCTTCTATTGAAATGAATATATTAGAACTTGAGTCTGGAACTGTTTCATGTGGCAAAGTACCATCAATATATAGAGTCTTTGAACTCAGCCCTAAAATGACAGAAAAAATGTACTCAAGGATAAAATGACCGAAGTAAAGCAAGTATAAAACAAAAATATTAAATCACTCACCATCTAATTTAACTACTGTGGTTTCTTCCATACTTTCTTCTAATCCCTCTGTCTAACAGAATTGATCAGAGAAGCAAATTAAAATGCATTTTCTTTATTTTTGTTTAATCCCATTTGCTGATATGTTAAATAATTCTAAAAAGTTTTGCCACTAACCTGCACATTCAAACTTTTTTCCACTGCATCTATTCCCTGATTATTTTCAACATCATAAAGACGTATTTTAATGGGTATTGATCCAGTTACCATGGGGACAGCAGAGAAAGAAACAAACTGTGACGATTGTGGCTTAACATCCATTGTTATGTAGGAGACTTTAGTGGCTGAAGCAGGAGAGCAAAGTCCTTCAGTTTGTTCCATATGAACCGCCAGCTGTGGAAATGCAGGGTTTCCCAAACATTTTTAATGTAATTATGTATTCAGTATGGGTTTTTCTATCTTTAAATTAGTTAACTTTCTAGAGTGACTAAATGCTAAAATAAGTGAGGTCATTTTTACCTGTAGTGGTTCGTTGCCATAATTGTAGATTACAGGTGATACAGAAAGTTGCTCATATTTTTTAACCGAGTAGGGCAGCCTCAGAGACACAAATGTTTCATGAAATGCTTTGACTTCATGTGGCTTAACCACACAGAAACCTAAAAGAGCAAGAGTGAGATATAAAAAAAAGCTCTCTTGTCAAATATTTTAGAAACATTTGTAAAGCTATTCTTACCAGTAGCAGGAGATAACGTGACCACCTGAATTTCCCATGTTGTTATGGAGTCAGGTAGAGCCAAAGAATACCTACGAGTTTTTAATCACGTAGAATACATTACTTGATTTTTAAATGCTTTTAACAAATACATTTACTTTTTTTGCACTGACATCGGTTAACCTGTTTTATATGTTTTAAGCTGAAATTTTTACTTTGACAATACAAGAAGTAACAAAATATAGTTTAGATGAGAGTAAAGAAACATTTTTACAAAAAAAAAAAAGCAAAACAACAAACAAACAAAAAACTAAATCAAAACATTAAAAGTTTACTGTCCATCTCTTACGAATGTTTGCCATTCACATCAAACTCTGTAAATGCGAAGCTTGGGGGGAAATATCTCCGGATATACTGTTTTGAATTTTCCTGGAAGAACATTTCAATAGCAGCTGAAGTTGCAGCTAAAGAACAAAAAGAATAGTAAACAATGGTAACCATGAAAAAAAACTTTATTATTATGTCTTTAAAATATTTTTAAAATACTGTATGTCATCTCACTTCTGCCAAGTCCGCCCTGGGCCTCCTCTAGCATCTCTTTTTGTCTCATCTTCTCTGCTGCTTTGCAGCATTTTATAAAAACGTCCACGCATGTTTGATTTCCTTTTACAAGTTTCACCCTGGTTGCTCTTTCCTCGCATGTTCTTCTCATTGGGATGAGAGAACATGCTTGTGCACAACAGTCTTGCAGGTCGGGTTTTAACTTTAACTCTGAAACTGACGTTTAAAGAAAAAAAGATACAGTTTTATCATCTGTCTTACACTTACTATTGTACTTTTTCAGACTAAAGAAGTTATGTCTGAAATTTATACCTAAAGTCATGATTTCCTGTTTAAGCTCCACAGAACGTCTTTTTCGTACAGTCTGTTTATTACACCCAAAATCTGTAAAATAAGCAACTTAAAAAAGTTAATTATCGGCAAGATGAACAAAATGATGTTCTTGAGACAGAATTGGTTTTTGTGAGTTTATAGAATTTATGATGAAGGGGGAGTGGTGGCGCAGAGGTTAGAGAAGGTGGGCCTGTGATCGGAAGATCGCTGGTTCAACTCCCAGGCCTGATTTGGCCCAGGCCTCCCTTGCAAAAGAGATTTGTGATCTCAATGGGATTTGCTTGGTTAAATAAAGTTATTAAATAAATAAATAAATAAAATAAAATTCCTGGTACTGACAACATCAAAATGCAGGTGGGATTGGTGAAGCACCCACACCTGCCTCCACCCTCATTTTCCCCACTCTGGGTCCTTGCGCAAGGCCCTTAACTAGGGATGCACCGATCCACATTTCTCACTTCCGATCCGATACCGATACTTATTAACTCAGTTTTGATCGATACCGATACTTTCCCGATCCAATACTGTTCAGGTATGTGACTCTGTATAATGAAACTTTTGCACCCACCCAAACTATTAATTTTAACATTGTGTGAGATAAACCCAATGAAGACACTTTTAAGCCTTACAATAAGTAACCCACTGACTTTAACAGCACACAGGACAGGAGGCAATTATACCACACACATGTCCTCCTTACTCATGGTGCAGCTGAAAAAACTAAAAAAGCGCTAAGCATGATGGGAAAGACAACACAGCACTCCCCTTAACCAATAAGAGAGTGGATTATAGCTGGAAAACAGATTTAGCTGGAAAACTTTTCCAGCTAAATCTGGAAAACTAAAAACAACAGTAGCTCATGGCTCACTGCTAAAGCTGGAAAACTAAAAAAACGCTAAGCATTATGGGAAAGACAACAAAATCCACTCTCTTATTGGTTAAGGGGAGTGGCTGTGTTGTGTTTCCCATCATGCTTAGCGCTTTTTTAGTTTTTTCAGCTGCACCATGAGTCATGCCTGGTCCCCACTGCACAACTCGAAACGCGCCTGCCGTCCACTTTTGGCCGCTTGTCACGGTCCCACCAAGCCACTGAAGACCGTCTGATGACGTACACTAGGGGGTAGCAGAGAGGAGGGGTCTAGCTCGTTTTCCGGGTTCAGTTGTTGTGTTAACTGCACCTCCGACGGTCTTTGATGAGATTAAAACGTTTTTTTTTTATGTTTGGGGTGATCTACACTGGAGAGAACAGCAGCCTGTCAGCAGCAACTGTAAAAATGCCACGTTTCTTACCGGAGTTTGGTTCCAATTCATGGAGGCTCGATCCGGTAAGTTTAAAAAGTCCAAAAAAAGTCCCGTTGTGGTTGTGTAATCAGATAGCAGAGGCTCTCCCGACTGTTTGCTGGACGCGTCGAGCCACCAGAGATCGAATTTTCTGGCGTTGGCAGTTCGACGCCTAGGTTGATTTGGACGCGCGCGTGCGTGGAAAAGGAACTGCAGGCTGCCGCCGCGCCGCTTCGATCACTCGAATCGCGCCGCTTCCCGGTTCGCCGTGACTCCACGCGTCTCCTCATAGACTTTGAATGTAAACCGGCCGCTTCAGCCGCCCGACACCGGGGCAGTGGGTACCAGGCCTGAGGAGGACATTTGTGTGGTATAATTGCCTCCTGTCCTGTGTGCTGTTAAAGTTAGTGGGTTCCCTTTTGTAAGGCTTAAGAGTGTCTTCATTAGGTTTATCTCACACAATGTTAAGAAGTGCAGTCACAGAATGTGATTGAACACAAGTGCTCTTTGAAGCTGGATCGGAAAAGTATCGGCAGGTTTGATCCGATACCCAATACTTAAATAATGCTGGTATTGGATACCGATACTGGATCGGATCTGCCTCATCCCTACCCTTAACCCCCACTATCTGCTTCCCTGGGCGCCCTAGATAGCAGCTCCCTGCTCCAGATAGAGAGCTGGGGTAGCTTGGTGGCCGAAAAGACTTAAGTCTTTTCGGCTCCAGGCCACCAAGGGTCAAAAATGGCCTTGTTAGGAAAAAAAAACATACACCAATTGAGGATTTAGTATATGTCATTCTATTATCAGAGCTTTTACACACATGTAAATATACCTGTAAGGCTAAACTGGCCTGCTCCATTATTAAATAATAACAGTAATATAATGTAAACAATTTTATTTGTTTATTTAGTTGTGCAGTTTGTTCAGTACTGTATATTGCAGAAGTCTGAGCAATATTATTTATTGTGAAAGAGCAGCTGTCTGAAAATATGTGACATTAGGTTTCAGTTGTGCCTTAAACCAGTTGATACATGAAAAAAAATTGATACAAAGCAGTTTCAGTTTGTGTGGTTATTTTGAAGATTGGGATTTTGTTACCATTGGCTGTTTGTCTGGGTGTCTGTGCTCCACCTAAGAAATAGGATAATGAACTCAGCTATTTGAGAGGCTTGGGGTAGAGCTGATACAACTCCCCAGATCCAGATCAAAATAAATCAGCTGAGCTGAGAATGTTTTTTGACGGCCTTCCTCTGGAGGTTTTCCAGGCATGACCTCATGAGAGGAGACCCTTGAGATGACCACACTGGAGGAAATAATCTGTCTTTGTAATGCCTTGTGATGCAGGAGGATCCTTTTTTCTGATTGTTACTGTTACATTTACAGATTAAACAAGGTAAAAGTAACAAATATTGTGTAATAGTGGTAATGTTGGGTAATGTTGTTCCTTTATTTTACACAATTACTGTGTGTTTGTTTCCGTTTGCTTTTGTGTAAAAAGTCAAATTGACACTCTGACTTCTTTGGGCCAGATAACATGAAGAGAAACTTGTAAAAAAAAAAAGTAGTTTTGAATCAACATCTCAGTTTTAGTGGTAATCTTGAAACCTTAAGAGTTCTAACTAAATTATAGGCTCTATAAAAGAGCAAGTTTTAAAACTTGTTTATTAAAAACTCACAAGTCCATATCACAGGAAATAATCTTTAAAAAGTTTTGAATCATAAGAAGTTGTTTCTGTCTTACTCCGTCTCCAGTCTATTGCAGAGTGAGATATAAAAGAAAGGCCAGCATCCATGAGCACTGATAAAGAGTTCGCTCCTCCTCCATATGTACAGCCAAGGTCATATGACTTCATATCAGAAAATACCTAGAAAGGAAAGCAAAAGCTTTGATTCCTATATTGATTTAAAATTATTAAAATAGCACAGTGTGTAAAATATAACCTGTTTGTCGGTGAGTTTATTATTAGCTTTGAGAGCATAGAATGCTTTATCCACAGCCAGCAAAGCCACTTTAGCTGACTGACCATGTAAATCCAGTTCTAGAACAGAACTTTGTCCAGGCTTAGGTTTTCCTTTGTGTTCTACCTGAAATGAAGTAAAGACAAAATAAATCTCTAAAAATTTAATTTAAAATAATTGAATACATTAAAACAATGCATTTGGAAGTAAATCTGATGTCAAAAGTTGTAGGCAAGCTTATAGGATATTTTTACATTCAGCCACTTAAAACCCACCATGGTAACTTGGTAACAACATGGTAACAGCCTGACTTTGACTTTTGAAGGTGAAAGTCAGTTTGCAGCCCTAACATAAGTAAAAAAACAAAACAACTAACACTTCACACTGTTCTTATATCAAAGAGTCCCACTTATAGTAGCAATAATTAACAAATTTCATCACTTGCAGTCAAATGATTTAAAATGTTTACTGTCTCACTCTTATCTGTTATGTTTACTCACCTTGACTTTTAGCTCACATTCATCTCTGACATCGACCCACACCGAGTCAGCTATGATGTCACCATTCGTGCCATAATAATAACCAATCAAACGAAAAGATGGGACCATATCAGTGGTTATTTGTACATTATGTTTAACTAATGTACCTATTGGCAGTGAGCCGGTTTTTATTATGATCCCACGGCTTAAAATCTGTAACACATCCAGGTACAAATTAATAATCAAGTTTTGTTTTTTTAACCTATGTTGTATTCAATCAGTTGTGTTCCTCACCATGTAGTATATATGGCCTTTACTTGGCCCATTGATAGTGTTAAATGTAACCATTAGAAAGTCATTCACAGAGTACATCTTGTTTGTTATTGCCACATAAAGATAGTTTTTAGTTTGCTGAGTAGCACTTATAATTTTTCTCTTTTGAATACCATCTGCTGACACCTGCGTGAAACAGAAGTGGAAAAAGTTACAAGTAAACCAGAGGGAATTTGCAAAAGTCTTCAACGGAATTTGTGAATACTAACTTCAACTGTAATCTCAGCTGCGTTAGAAATATTAAAAACAGGATACACTGCTCCCTCCTGGTCAGTGGTGCCTTGCCAGTGTTCCTGTGTGGTGCCTACAGTGATAGTAATATTTATTGGTACATCAGCTGCTGGGGTGTTGTCTGGGAGATACATGGCCATCTATAATAGAAAATACTTTTAGAAATGATCTTTAGGCTAATTTAAAAAGAGTATTATCCATAAATTTTTATCTGACATACCGCCACATCAAGTGGAAATCCAGGAATGAAATGAGAGCGAATTCGGGACAGATCTATACTGTATTTTTGGGAGATGATGGGAACAAACATTTCTCCCTCTTGTATTTCACCACCTATTTTTCAAATATCAACAGTATTAAAATCCAAAAACAACATTTATAAATTAAATTGCCTTATCTATTGTGCTTTGTGGGTTTTTAAAAATATATATTGTATTCATAATACTGTAATTCACTTATACAGTATTGTGATATATCAAGAAGATTTGCTCTGTTTTATAAAGAAAATAAGATTAGTTCACTGGTCTAATTATCATTTTTATTAACTCTAAAGCACATATGTCAAAGTGGCGGCCCGCGGGCCAGATCCGGCCCGCGGACTCATTATTTATGGCCCCCTGGATGATTTGAAAAAAAATTTTTTTTTGGGTGATGGCCTCCCTTCTCCCCTTATAGCCAACCTCTCCACACCATTATTATGAAATATTTATTCTAGTAATTATCTAGTGGAGTTTTTTATTATTATTAAAGCTGCACTACTGTATGTAACTTTGTAATGCAGTCTGTAACTTTTCTAACAATACATTACATTTTTAACACATTTCTTCACTCTGTCACTATCTACTGACAGACTGATGTTAGACAAAGTAATCTCTGAAAAAAACTATAGTCCCCTTGCTTCTCTATCAGCATTTATAAAAACACTAAAAACACAGAGTGACCCGCCGTTAACCAGCCAATAAAAACAGAGTTTGTAACCAGCCAATAAAAACAGAGCTTGAATTTGAATCAGCCAATAAAAAACAGAGCTTGAATTTGAATTTCAGCAGAGCAAGGTGGAGCAGAGCCATATAAGGCTCTGAGGGGGAGGGATCAGAATGCTTTGCCTGTTGAAAATATTTCTAAGTTCTGCGCTCTACAGAAAGTTACACATAGCACCTTTAATGTATAATATACTGTAATATTGAGCATGCATCAGGGTTATTTATAATATATTTGTTATAAATAACTATATTATAAAATAATGTAAAATACTAAAAGCAGGAACATGTCTGTGTTGATTTATGCCAAGAACTTAGCAGATTTTAATTTAATTAATTTATTCATTCATTTAAAAGAGACGAAATAAAACAAGTTAATCAAAAAGAAAACAATGAATGAAAAGAGTGCAGAAAGAAGAGAAAAATCTTATATCACCCCCTTATAATAAATATTGAACCAGTCCGGCCCTTGGCTTGTAGCAAATTTGTTTTTTTGGCCCTCTGTGTATTTGACTTTGACACCCCTGCTCTAAAGCATTAATATTTTTGAACTTAAGTGGAGCCATCTAAAAAGTGTCATGGAGATACCAGCAGTACTAAAAATACAGCAAGTGGCCTGGAGAATAAATGCTACTTCACATTCAAGTCATTGTATTTAGACACTTTTAGCAACATTACATTATGATAATGAAATATTTGGAACCAAATGTATGGCGTGTACAGTGTATGTGTGTTTGTGTGTGTTTTACTTTGAATGTTGGTGACAAATACTCCCACATAGAGCTGTGATCCACTTTTCTGTAAGTCAGAGAGTGTTTGATTCAGGTGTTTCTTTAGTTTTGAACTAATCTTCTCTAACTTAAAAGTAAAGTCTGCCGTTCCGTTCTGGACCTGCAAAAATGACAGATATTGGTGATTTTTAGATTCTTTATTGAAGCAACACATTACCTTATTGAGAAACGCTACAAAACTGAGGATAGTTAATTGGTTTCCTCACCGAGCCAGTCTGTTCCAGACCCCTGATAAATTCTGTTTTTTTACCATAGATTGACTCTTTTTTCACAACTCCTAACTGGCAGTGGTAAGCCCCTTTGACCTTTTCACCATGCGAGTACCTAGAAAAAAAGAGTTGAAAGTTGAAACGTAAAGAGTGAAAATGTAACAATAATGCGTAGGGCATGCAATTCAGAGACAAGCTTACTTACAGAATTTGTTTAGTAATACAAACTGTTTTGGTAATGAGTACATTTCAGAATCTTAATATAGTGATACCTCACCTATCACGGAGGAAACATTCCAGAGACCCTTGCGGTAGGTGAAAATCCACAAAGTAGCAGCGTTATATTCATTTTATTATTTATACAGTATATATTTAAGGATTTATAAACCTTTCCCACATGCCTACAAACCTTTCCCATTCTCTTATTAATTCAATCTTTATTTATACAGGTTAGTCTAATTGAGCCATGAGGACTCATTACAAGGGAGACCTGTACTTACACTTATCAACACTTCATATGCTCTTAAACACTTTGGCGATGAAGATGACGATAAGATGAATATGTAGTACTGCACAGCATGTACAGTACACACAATATAAAAAAAATCGGGTTAAAAATTGCGATACAGTGAAGCTGCAAGAAGTGAATTGCGATATAGCAAGGAATGACTGTTAAGCCCGGAATACACCTGAGCGTACATGAAGTACTCCACTGTACGCGCGCATTTTGTGCGCATGTTTTCGCTGCTATAGCTCGGCTTTTATCAGCTTTCAAACGCTCGCGTTCTCGCTCCAGATCCTTGTTGTAATATGAGCAGCTGCGCGCGGAGGGGACTCAACTGAGCTCGCTGATTGGTCACTTGCTGACACGCCTACTGAAATGATTGACAGCTTTCAGTCAGCTCAGTGAAACCTCGAGAATGCATCATGAGCAGCTCGCTGAAGACTTCTGCGGTGTTCTGATGCGGTGTTTCTACTATATATGTTATAAAAAGTTATCTCAGAAATAAAAATAATAACAGGGAGCGCTTTTCCTGCAGCACACAGTCCACCAGGGAATATTTAAAACATCGCGCACCCAGGTAGGACCTGAATTCATTCATTTCATTCATCGAGTGAACGGAGGAAGAAGCGGTTACTTGACTTTAGGCAAAAAAACAAAAGAAAAGGCCCGATCAGCGATAAAGAAGGGGAATTTATTTCATTTGTGTAACATACAAAACAGTCCGGCGCCGGGGAAGTTTATGGTCAGACACCGCGCAAGCGTCCGCGGTCGTAAAAAAAAAGCTTTGCGCGTACATGCCCTGAGGGGCTACGCGGGGCTATGCTTTTGCCTTGACGTACGTACGTGGCGTATAGGCGTATTGATAGAACGCTCAGGTATATTTCGCCCTTCATCGCTAAAACCTTTAAAGTTAACAGTTATTCTCATTAAATAAGTAAGGTTGTTTTACAATTTATTCATTCATTCAACCTGAAATTATACAGGCTAGCCTCGTTGAGCCACGGGGACTCATTTACAAGAGGGACCTGTCTCACTCACACCCAGGGTCAATTTAGAGTTACCAATCAGCCTAACATGCATGTTTTTGGACTGTGGGAGGAAACCGGAGCACCCGGAGAAAACCCACACATGCACGGAGAGAACATGCAAACTCCACCCAGAAAGGCCCCCGGACCGGGATTTGAACCGGGGACCTGCTCGCTGAGAGGCAGCAGCTCTACCAGTTGTGCCACCGTGCTGCTTAAATAGTTTAATTTAAAAACTAACCCATTGGTGGGCCGAACTGAGCACACCTGATAGCCTGACTTTGCCCCCGGGCTGCCAGTTGAATAGCCCTGCCTTAGAGGAGTTTAGTTTTGCTTCTCTTCAAAGTTTGCTATTTAAGAAAAAATTAAAGTTGTTTTAACTGTGCAGCTGTGGCTGAGTGGTTAGAGCAGTCATCCTCCAGTGGGAGAGTTGGGGGTTCAATTCCACCAGCAGTCACATGTTGAAGTGTCTTTGGGCAAGACACTGAACCCCCTCATTGCCTCCAATGTGTGTCCCATCGTGTATGAATGTGATCTAAAATTATTTTTTGTAAACTAGAGTGCTGTATGAATGGGTAAATGAGGGAACAGATTGTAGTGTATTCATTCAACCTTTATTTAGACAGGTTAGTCTCAGTGAGCCATGAGAACTCATTTACAAGAGAGACCTATAAAGTAAAGTAAGTAGGTACCGGTACTGGTCAAAAAATTAGAACATCATAAAAAAGTTGATTTATTTCAGTAATTCCATTCAAAAAGTGAAACTTGTATATTATATTCATTCATTACACACAGACTGATATATTTCAAATGTTTGTTTCTTTTAATGTTGATGATTATAACTGATAACTAATGAAAACCCCAAATTCAGTATCTCAGAAAATTAGAATATTGTGAAAAGGCTCATTATTGAAGACACCTGGTGCCACACTCTAATCAGCTAATTAACTCAAAACACCTGCAAAGGTCTTTAAACTGTGTCTCAGTCTAGTTCTGTTAGCTACACAATCATAGGAAAGACTGCTGACTTAGTTGTCCAAAAGACAACCACTGACACTTTGCACAAGGAGGGCAAGACACAAAAGGTCATTGCCAAAGAGACTGGCTGTTCACAGAGCTCTGTGTCCAAACACATTAATAGAGAGGCGAAGGGACGGAAATTATGTGGTAGAAAAATGTGTACAAGCAATAGGTATAACCGCACCCTGGAGAGAATGGTGAAATAAAACCCATTCCAATATGAGTGGTACAAACTTATGTTCACTGATGAAAGTAAATTTTGCATTTCCTTTGGAAATCAAGGTCCCAGAGTCTGGAGGAAGAGAGAGACACAGAATCCATGTTGCTTGAGGTCCAGTGTCAAGATTCCACAGTCAGTGATGGTTTATGTGGTGCCATGTCATCTGCTGGTGTTAGTCCACTGTGTTCCCTTTCAGTTGGTCTCTCGGTGCAACATACTTGCTATGGGAATTGCGCCCCCCGCGCGATTACCTGAAGGAATATATTCACGCCTTTACAGCTAGGGGCGTCACCGCCGCGCCAGAGGCCCCGCCCTCTGGGTACTTAAGCGACTTGCGCCGCTCCATCTTTCTCTTTTTGCCCTTCACCTCGCTTAAACCTGAACTACCTCTTCGTGGGACTTCTCTGTTGCTTCATCACTCAACCAGAGGTGAGCTTGCTCCCTACACAGAGCGCACAGAGAATTATTTCTGCATACTGCTGGACTAGCGAAAGCTAGTCCGGCACTTTTCTCTTAACCCGAAGTATTTTCTTCTCCGCTCTCTACAGGTTGCTTCGCTTGACGGCGCTAACTACGCCACAAGAAAAAAGCTACCTCGCTAAATCCTAGCGAGCTAGCCAGCGAAAGCGACGCGACGGAGGAGACTTTTCAAGAAAAAAGAAAGAAGATTCTGGAAGGACTCGTTCGCCTCATCTCGGACATGCCTCCGGAGAAAGGAAAGCGAAAGGCGAGACTTCCAAGGAAAACCAGCGGGACGGCGAGCCCAACCTCGCGCCTGTCCCAGCGGATGTGGCTTTTCCCTCGCAGCAACGGACACCCACGAGGCCTGTCCAATCTGCTTGGGGATGCTGCATGCAAAAACAGCACTGGATACGCCCGACTTTTGCCCACACTGCAGCCTCATGATGGATGCGGTGCTGCGGCATCGGGTTGACCTCGTCGCCAAGGCCATGGGCTCTTCAGCGACACCAGCGGACGCGGACACCACGGAGCCTCTCACTCCCACGTCGGAGCTCGAGAACATGGCTCTGGACGACAGTGCACGAGCCGCATGGGGCGACAGCCTTGACGTGCTGGCTCCCATGGTGGACCTAACAGTTGAATTCGACACCCGGGTTATGATGAACGAGGACGAGATCTCGATTTCAGCCTCGGGCGAATTTTCAGCGGAGGAGGCGGACATGGAACTGGAGGATCAGGGTGAAGACCTCTCCCAGACCCCAGTACCTGTGCTCCCAGAAACTGACTTTTCCATCCCTGCTCTGTTCGACTTGTGCCACAGAGCAGCGGACGCGTTGCACATCCCATGGCCTGAACCTCCGCCTCGCCAACAGGTCACGAGGCTGGCAGGAAACTATTTTTACTCGAAGCAGCAGGCCGCCACGAGGCAAAAGATGCCCGTGTTCCCGGATTTTCTGACAGAACTAACGCGCACCTGGACTCAGCCACGAGCCCCTATGCTTCTCCCCCTCTCACAGTTCCTCGACGTGGATGGGATGGATGAAGTGGGAATAGCTAACGTGCCTCAGATCGAGGACACACTAGCGTCTCACCTGGCTCCTAAATCATCAGGAACAAAACCAACTCTTCCCAGCAAGGCTTGCCGAGCCTCAGCGTCTCTTCTCGAGAAATGCTACAGGGCTCAGGGACTTGCGGCACGCGCCATGAACGCGTCCGCGTTAATGCAAGCTTACCTGGCCGAAAAACTGCAACAGCTCCAAACAACAACGGACAAGCAGGCGGCTGCCGAATTGCTGGATGAAGCCCGCAGAGCAACAGACTTTGTGCTCCGTATGATGGGGACAGCTGCTGTTGCACAGGGCAGGGGAATGGCGGAAGTGGTCATCGCGATCCGCCACCTTTGGATGACTCTGACGGATCTCCCGGAGGGACAGAAGGTGCCTTTTCTCCACCACTCGATAGAGCCGGCGGGATTATTTGGTAAAGCTTTGGAGCGAATTCAGACCAAGCTGGACCAAAGACGCAGACAGGCGGAAGCTCTCCGGGTGGGCATTTCCCGGAGAAGCTTCACCCCCCCAAGGGAGTCTGCTGGTAGCAGACCTGCGCAGTCTCTGCACCACTCGGCAACCCGTGCCCCACTGCAGAAACGGCCAGAATACGAGGAGCCCAGGCAAAGACCCCCACAGGGCCCACCTCATACCGAGCACGCATGGAGCAAAAACAGGTGTGTTCCCCGCCAGGTGACCAAACACAGGGACTCCTCGGCGAATCATGACAACAGACAGAAACGTGCCTGATGAACCAGGTCCACGTTTCCACATTACAGGGTCACCCGCCCACGTGGTAATGGGAATGATCCCTTCATGTCCAGACTTTATTTGTAACATGGTAAAATCAGCTGGCTTATTTACAGCATGCACAAATCATGCTTTCTCTGCTGTGAGTGACATAAAATCATGTACGTCATTGCACATAACCACAAATAAAGTTCATGAAACAGCTCCTCTTATAAAACTGCTCTACTCCTGGCTCTTTGCTTGGCGAAACGCGTGGGTGACCTCCATGCATTGTCTGTACATCCAATGTGTACCAGATTCGCCCCATGACGGGTCAAAGGTCACCTAAAGGCCTAATCCCGCATACACCCCCAAGGTCTTGACCTTGAACCACAGGAGTCTAGACTTTGATCTCTCCTCCTTTCCACTGGCCCCTGTCCTCACTCAGGAACAGGAAAGGCTACAGGCTCTCTGCCCAGTGAGGGCTTTACGCACCTACATGCAGAGAACAGCCGAATGGAGGAAAACAAACCAACTGTTCGTCTGCTTTGCAGCACCTGCTACAGGGAGAGCCCTATCAAAACAACGCCTCTCACATTGGGTGACTGAGGCCATTAAAAGGGCCTACAGTAGCAAAGGTCAACAGGTACCCTCTGGAGTGCATGCTCACTCCACTAGGGGCTTGGCCACTTCCTGGTCATTATTTAAGGGTGTGCCAGTCGCAGACATCTGTGCTGCTGCGAATTGGAGCTCATTAAATACTTTTGCAAAGCATTACAGTTTGGATGTTACTGCAGGTGACGTCACTCATGCTGTCCTTTCTAACACACAGTAGAAAGTAGCCTTGAGGTACCTGTTGGTCACAGGCAGACGTTCACTCTAGCATGCATTTTACTGAGCATTTCAAGGGCGTGAGTGGATTACGTTCCCATAGCAAGTATGTTGCACTGAGAGACCAGTGGTGTAGTCTACATTTTTGTAGTGGGTATACTGTGCTTAGAGACAAAAACCTGTCCGGAGGACCTACCGGTACTTAATTTTTCCTTTTTCTACCTAGATTACTGAGATGAATCAGGACATTTAGAGACAAAAATGCAATGTAGTGCAATGTAATTGACAATTTATTTTGAATTTTAAGCATATTTAACATTGCAAAATGTCTGTGATGCTTACATTTTAATAAATGCACAACAAACCTGAGCCTGATGACTGGATCTTGAAGGAGGCCCACTCCTCCGATATGGAGACCCTCTTTTCAGTCAGGACACCAGTTGACGTTATGGTACTGCAAACAGCACATCCTGCAGGAAGTAAATAAAAATGGTCATAATTGTATATTTTTTAATATTTCCTGATACCAGTAATAATACTAGAATCTACTGATTCACTAGACTGTAAGCATGTGTCGACAATTACATTCATTATTACCTTTCATTATTACTTGCATACACTTTTGCATTATGACCAACTAAAACGTGAAAATGAAATGATCACACACACACACACATATATATAATTTCTCATGTAATATACTGTACTAAACTTTTGAAAGATATGATTATCAGACTATTTTAAAATTATCAAGTCATAATATGTTAATGTTGGAAATATATCAATTAAACCTTATATACAAATTGGTTCCCATATTTTTTTATATTTACCTAATTTTTTGTTCCTCCATTCCAANGTAGTCTACATTTTTGTAGTGGGTATACTGTGCTTAGAGACAAAAACCTGTCCGGAGGACCTACCGGTACTTAATTTTTCCTTTTTCTACCTAGATTACTGAGATGAATCAGGACATTTAGAGACAAAAATGCAATGTAGTGCAATGTAATTGACAATTTATTTTGAATTTTAAGCATATTTAACATTGCAAAATGTCTGTGATGCTTACATTTTAATAAATGCACAACAAACCTGAGCCTGATGACTGGATCTTGAAGGAGGCCCACTCCTCCGATATGGAGACCCTCTTTTCAGTCAGGACACCAGTTGACGTTATGGTACTGCAAACAGCACATCCTGCAGGAAGTAAATAAAAATGGTCATAATTGTATATTTTTTAATATTTCCTGATACCAGTAATAATACTAGAATCTACTGATTCACTAGACTGTAAGCATGTGTCGACAATTACATTCATTATTACCTTTCATTATTACTTGCATACACTTTTGCATTATGACCAACTAAAACGTGAAAATGAAATGATCACACACACACACACACATATATATAATTTCTCATGTAATATACTGTACTAAACTTTTGAAAGATATGATTATCAGACTATTTTAAAATTATCAAGTCATAATATGTTAATGTTGGAAATATATCAATTAAACCTTATATACAAATTGGTTCCCATATTTTTTTATATTTACCTAATTTTTTGTTCCTCCATTCCAACCAGGGATGTCTGTTTTTAAATTCCCGAGCCTGACTTTCACTCCACAAGGCTGGCCAATTTGGATCTAAAAATGAAACAAGGAGTTTTAAAACAGAGTAAAAAGCATAGCATTTTGTTGATTATTGGAGTGACAGACTTTGTCACAAACAAATCATTTTTATATTCACATATTTATTTATATGAAATGTTACTGTAAAATTCTGGACAGTAACCGTGTTTCCATCAAGGTTTCTTGATGCGCATTTTGGAGTTTGGCATCAGAAAAGGTCGATAAAAACATGCATTTACTTGCTGCTTGAGCTAGCTTCAGCTAACTTGTACTAGCCAACACTTACCTGGGGAAATGCAGATATCAACCTCATTATGGCTGGTTTCGGCCGTCGAACTGGTAGGTTCTTCTAATGTTGTCTCTGTAGCTTCGGGTTCAGCTGGTTTATAAAAACATTCAAAAAGTGTAGCTTGTTTCCTTTTCATTTTGAGTCTGTCGTCGTTAGCGAAAATGCTCTACCACACCGTCTGTTGCCCGGCTGCATCCCGAGCAGCCAATCATAAAGGAGCTTCTTAAGAAACCAATCACAGAGCAGAGAACTATGGTAGTGAGCTCAGCTCAGCCAATGGCTGTGAGCCTCACGTACAACAGAGGAACACGTAACTATGGCAACCGCGAGAGTTGCGGCGCAGTGAAGAGTCCTTATGAGCAGCGAACATAATTTATCTTTATGCAACGCGTGTTTATTGTCACGTTACGTATCATTGGGCACATTTAAGTGGTTATACGGAAATCCCCAAGCTTTTCTAGTGGGTATACGGCGTATACCTGCGTATCACGTAGACTACACCACTGTGAGAGACCAACTGAAAGGGAACTGAAAGTTATGCACCATAACTCATGTTCCCTGAAGGAAGGGAACGAGGTGCAACATAGCTGGCCCTTTTCAATGCTGAAAGCTCGGTGAAGTGCAAACTTTTGAGAAAGATGGAGGGGCGCAAGCCGCTAAAGTACCAAGAGGGCGGGGCCTCTGGCGCGACAGTGACGCCCCTAGCCGTAAAGGCGTGAATATATTCCTTCAGGTAATCGCGCGGGGGCGCAATTACCATAGCATGTATGTTGCACCTCGTTCCCTTCCTTCAGGGAACATGAGTTATGGTGCATAACTTTCAGTTTTCTGAGGTCCAAGGTCAATGCAGTCATCTACCAGGAAGTTTTAGAGCACTTCATGCTTCCTGCTGCTGACCAACTTTATGGCGATGCAGATTTCATTTTTCAACAGTACTTGGCACCTGCAAACAGTGCCAAAGCTATTTGTACTAGTACCTGGTTTAAGGACCATGGTATCCCTGTTCTTAATCAGTCAGCACACTCGCCTGACCTTAACCCCATAGAAAATCTATGCGATACACCAGACCCAACAATCAGAAGAGCTGAAGGCCACTCTCAGAGCAACCTGGGTTCTTATACCACCTGAGCAGTGCCACAGACTGATCGAGGAATTGATAATTCAGGCAAAAGGAGCCCCAACAGTGCATGCTCATAGTTTTCATGTTCATACTTTTCAGTTGACCAACATTTCTAAAAAAAATTTTTTTTTATTGGTCTTAAGTACAATGAGATACTGAATTTGGGGTTTTCATTAGTTGTCAGTTATAAGCAAAAGAAATCAGGTCTCTCTTGTAAATGAGCCCCTGAGGCTCAATGGGATCAACCTGTATAAATAAAGGTTGAATAATGAATGAATTTTAAATATAACTGTTATAAATTCCCCTAGTATTTCTGCATTGTTTTGTTCAGACATCTTGTTAGACAGCTAATTCGTATTTTTAACGTCAGGCATCTTGTTAGACAGCTAAGGGGTCCTTTGGGGAAATAATATAGCTGAGAAAAAGCCGTTGGGTTTTATAGCCGTTGGTGTTTTTATCGTGGATGCCTGTCTGCGTTTGTGACAAGGGTGAGTTTAATACACCAATAATGAGCGCTAATTTCTACTTTCAAATATAAATGGGGTGGCGATTTTTGGCGCAAATATGAGACAGTCCAAGAAATGTTTATTTCTTGTTGAAAGTTCTGTCTTATTGAATTATTAAGGGTAAGCTAAGCTACATATTAGCTTGTTCTTATTTAGCCGTTTTCTTTTATTTCAGATACCAGACAGACAGAAAAGGGACAGTTAATGCCAGTTACTGTCAGTTGTGAAGAATAGACAGCTTATGAAAGAGAAACTTCATGCTGTAAACTAACTGGATAGTTAATTAAACTCCCAAGAAAACACTATCTTGCTGTGTGTCAAGACTCGCTCTCTGATCAGAGTGTCTGTGTGGATGAAGTGCTCCAGTTAATCTCAAAATCAACATACTGTACAGTCCTAACTATCCAGAACATATGGTCCTTCGAGCCGGATTACTTCACTCATATCAGCAAAATGGACACATCAAGATTAACAGAACGGCCACGACAACTACCAGCTCACCTCCAGGACTACCAAGTTAGCCTTCCTCAGTCGCTAATGTCTTATGCTGCCCCTCATCAGGATGACAATCTAGGTGCCAGTGCACAGCAGCTGCAGTCACTCAGCCTGCAGACCAAGTCTGCTATTCAAGATGGCCAGCTGTTTTCAGCACTCGGGTTCTCACAGTGTCGTTTCCCAGCGGCGGCAGTCGATAAGACAAGCCAGTATAACACAATATCTACGTTATACCAACCAGCCTATCAAATAATTAATCCCGTGACTACAGCTGTAAATGCTCAACAATACCAGCCCAATTATACAGGTCCAACTAGGGGTGGGCGATATATCGAATATACTCGATATATCGCGATATTTTAAATGTACGATGGTTAAAAGGGCTTTATCGTGTATATCGAGGATCCTCCTGCTGTCGCGCGGGCGCCCACTCGCCCCCCTCCTTCCTGCACGCTGCAGGAGCTTCAGAGACTCAGCACAACATGTAAACACGGCAGAGCGCTGCACGCTGCTGAGGGGGAAAAACAATGTTCTTTCTGAGCTAGTTTGGATTAAATTGTCAGATGAGGGCATAAAAAATGTTTTTGTAGACGATGCTGAAAATAGTCCCGAAGAAAGGTCCGAACTACGAATCTTTTTCACCATTTAAACAGCGGAGTGGAGCATGATGAAACAGCAGAACCAAGTGTTTTTCCAGCTGCTGCTTCATTAAAACAAACCACGGGTCTGAGCTCATTTAGTCATGCGTGCACCGCAGAGAGAGGTGGAGACATTATTAAATCAGCATTTTATCATTATCGCTAAAGACACGGTCCTTAGCGGCTAACAAGATGGCTAACGCGTTAGCCGTCTTCTTCCACAGCTGAGACTAACCGTGTCTTTAGCGATACAGCTGATTTAATAATGTCTCCACCTCTCGGTTCACGTTTCTGAGTGGAGGCTGTCGTGTTTTTACACAAGGATTCAATGCGACACTTTGTAGAGCAACTTAGAGAACGTCTTCGTGAATCCGGAAACAACCCCCTGACCCTTTCACAATAAAACCGGATACAGTACACAGAGGCTCACATTTACTGCAGTACTGTGATAAATCTGTTCTTGTTCAGAGGTTTTGCAGACATTGCCTGAACTTGGCACAGTTTGAAACTTGTGCACACATTTTGTGGTTTGTTGTTAAAAATTACCAGCACATGCAAATAGTTTAGAGTTGTTACCTGTGACTGTTCTGGGTCAGTAAATTTTATGGCCACTGTTTACACTTTTGTTTTTGTATTTTAAAGGCCTTAAATGTTTTGATTTAATATTTTTTTAATGTTAAAAGCACAAGAGCACCTTTTTAAGTTTAAATTATTTATTCTTCCTTTTTGCTTGAAGTACTTTTTATTTATGTGTGCAATTGATGGTTAAAATAAAATATTTAAGTTTGTTCAAATTTAGTGTTGACATTTTTTAATCAATTTTGAATCATTTTTTCATTGATTTTGGAGATATCGCGATATATATCGTGTATCGTGATATAGCCAAAAAATATCGCGATATAATATTTTCCTCATATCGCCCAGCCCTAGGTCCAACCCATACAGAATACCAGCCACATCCAGCTGTGTCAACACCAGCACGTCAACCCCTGGCTCCAGCAACACCACGTCATGTGCTGCAACCCACATCACTATCAAACAATATTATGCTTCAGTGCCAGAACCTCTACACCCCTATGGCAGTGCCACCGCCTGTGTATCAACCCACACAAGGTAACACCACACAGCCTGTGTATCAGCTCATGCAAGTTAACGCGGCACAGCCTGTGTATCAAACCGCACAGCCTGTGTATCAGCCCACGCAAGTTAACACCGCACAGCCTGTGTATCAGCCCATGCAAGTTAACACCACACAGCTTGTGTATCAGCTCACGCAAGTTAACGCGGCACAGCCTGTGTATCAAACCGCACAGCCTGTGTATCAGCCCACGCAAGTTAACACTGCACAGCCTTTGTATCAGCCCCTGCAGGTTAATGCTGCACAGCCTGTGTATCAGCATACACCAGTTATCACTGCACCTCCTGTGCACCAGCCCCCACCGATTATTACTACACAGCCCATCTTGCAGCCGTCAGGTTATCAGCCAGGTCCATCTCCACAACCTGTTCTCCAGCTTCAGCATCCTGCAGTACAGACAGTCTACCAGCCAGTGCCTGTCATGGTAGGGCCAGCTCCTCATGGATACAGTTCTTCCCTGCCACAGTACACCATGCCACAGTCCACATACAGTTTCCAGCTGCCAAAGCAGCCTGTTCCTGTACCTGAACTGCCCAAGCTGGTTTGTGATAGTGAGAGAGAATTTACTGACCATAGCAACAATCCTGTGGAAAACCCCGACAGACCTGGGGCCTCATGTATCAACGGTGCGTATGCACAAAAACCGTGCGTACATCACTATCCACGCAAAACTCCGTATGTATCAAAACAGAACTGAACGTGGAAATGTGTGCATTCCCACGCCAGCTCCAGGGCTGGCGTACGCACGTTTCTGTGGTTTTGGTTCCATTGGCGACACCTAGAGGTGATTCTGAGAAACTGTTCATGATGGGAGAATAATTATTATTCCCACCAAACACACATGATTAACAATTATTACATCCACATGGACGCAATTAGAATATAACCTGCAAAAAATATAAAAAACAGAAAGACTGAATAGTTCTGCACAGCTTAAATTCTTGTTTTTTGTTCATTTTTAGCTGTTTTAGCAGTTGAAGAACGTGATGCATGATGGGACAAGACGACATTCCTCTGTTGCAGGGTATATTTAAATGAAAACAACGTTTTTCTTTTTTAATTCATTCCAGATTTAAAGAACACAAGAAAACTATTTTAAAAAACCACAAGAAATCCTCTTTTTCCTTCATTTCATGTATTGTTTCATTTCATGTTGTTCTT